>BJCG01002703.1:0-64420 GCA_005406145.1 Prunus yedoensis
GGATTTAGGGTTTGTGTTTGAGGAAATTTGATATGAGGATTTAGGGTTTGTGTTTGAAGAACTTTGATATGAGGATTTAGAGACAACCGAGGATCGATTGCTCTGATACCATGCTAAAATATGAATATGAGTTTGAATATATTAGGTTAGGTTTTATTCTTCTCCATAAGGAGGGTATATATAAGAGTTTACATGAGTTCTTTACAAGGAGATTAGATACAGTAAAAGATTAGGAAAGTATCTCATAATTATACAATGATTTGACAACTATATAAAATAGGAAAGTAAATCCCTTAATTAATCAAGGAAATAAATCTTCTTTATTAATTAGGAGATTCAATTTAACAACATTAGTGTTTCGAAAATCCATTTTTCATAATTAGTCATATTTTGATAGAAAACTGTTAGTATGATATGTAGTAATTGCTGTTATTATTTCTTGGATTAGAGGCGGAGGTAAGCTTTACATAGTGATATTTCGTTATTTGTGGATTATATGTAGTGTTAGCTCTTCCAATGGGATCTTCTGATGAGGTTCATAAACTACAGGTGTTAAAATATGTTTGCTTACAACGATCTATGCTTTACTGGATGCCTTGTTTCATAGGTTGTGTGGTACACACCTCTCTATCGTGCAATGAGGTAAATATTAAAAGAAAGATTTGTTTCTAATTTCTAGATAAATATAGGATTTGTAGTTCATTTGGAGTTCACAAAGAATTTGCTTGTTAGAATAGAATAGAACTTTCGGCACTTTAGAAAAAAATTTGACTGAAATATCATGGATCCTAGACATACCTAAGACACCTAGGATTTTTGGAATGACGATGTAGGAACCATTTATATAAAAGTATAAGCATCTGCATGTCTCACAAAATGATCCTTATCTTCACTGCTTGTGCTGATTGTTGTGGGGTGGTTTTTCCACCTTGCAGGACAGATACTGCCTTTAAGTTTGGTTCGTTTTTCCTTTTCTACATGGTATGTAATGACGAAAATTCTGTATCATTTTGAATTCTCACTGTGCAGCTGATTGATCTGATTTTTAATTAATTTCATGAGGTAGCTCCACATTGGATTTTGCATTTTTGCGGCGATAGCTCCTCCATTTGTCTTTAATGGGAAATCATTGATGTAAGTTCTACCCTTTACTTCTTCTTCTTTTTTGTTGTGTTTTCATGATTTTGTTTGTTTCTTGAGTATAATATTCTCTAGCCAGTTGGTTGACCAATGAAAATTTAGCATGGAAATTACTACTAAGTCAAAGTACATTTGACAAGCCATCCGTGAAAAGAAATGACTTGCCTTAGCTACTGCATTAAACACATGTTTTAGAGATTGGAAGTGTAACACTAATAACTGAAATGGGGAAGTGCCATCTTGAATTGCAAAACACTGAGCAGCAACAGGTCTACTTGAGTTTCCTTGTTGGAAAATATCCATTTTGCATGAGCAGTATGATAACTAGATTGTCTAGAATTTTGGGTACCTGAATTTTGTGTATGTCTTGTACATTGATTAATACCTTATGCATAGAGAAACAAAAGAATATTTATATATCGGACGATTATAACGACTAAAATCTTTTGCAACCCAACTAGGAAGAATGACAATTCATACATATTCCCATACTATCAATATAATTTCGTCATTTTAATAAAATATCTTCTAATCTACAATATTGATAAATGATTAACGATTGCAAAAAAGAAAAAAGAAAAAAAAAAGACAGCATAAAGCATGATAAAAAAGATTGTGTTTGTTTTAACAGAACTAGCTTCTTCACAACACAAGAGGCCTTTTTCAATCACGCGGCCCAAGAGTGTAGACTAAAAAATTTTTTTAGTTTTTGTAATTTTTCTAGGTGTTTGTAAAGCTTATTTTAATCACGAGTATTAAATATCACAAACACTTCTATTAAAAAAATCACAAAAGCGAAATAGAGAATTTTGGTGGTAAAGCCGCTTATTTCCAATCAGACTATTTTTGAGAAATCTACAGATATTGTTGTGGGCGTTGACCTCTTTATTCTTCGCGGGGCCTCCGCTCTTCGTCTCCAAAGCACAAAATCTACAGATAGCACAACACAAAACTCGGCACAGAAAGGAAATCAAAACCCAGAAACAAAGATGGACGACAAAGAAGATACATACAGAGTCGGCGAAATCGAGGAATCGGACCCGAAATCCGACTGGTCATCCCGGAACCCGAATCCGAATCTGAAAAGCGCGAGGACGAAGGTTCCAGAAGGTGAGGTCTACTTGTATCGGCGAGGCAAAGGCCCGATCGACACGTTCAGGACGAGCCTTGGGTGTTGGGACCAGAACTAGTTGGTGGTCCGAGACATTCTCGACAAGTACGGCTTCAAATCGCTTTACGCTTTCAATACCGGGTCGGGTCGCGGGGTTCCGATCCGGTTTAACCCCAGGAACGGCAGGTCTATGCTGGCTTATAAAGATGGATCTACGTTTCACATTGACGGAGAGCCCAAGGTACTTCATTTCTATATCTTTTTTATTTTTTTTATTTTTTATGAAAACCGAATTTGTGAAATTAATTGAAGTAAGTTTATGTTTGGTTGCCGAGAAAATTTGGTCGCATTGGGTAGAAATAAATGTAACTTTAATGTGGTCATAAGAGATACTGAATTTGAGTGTGAGATAGAATAGACAGAGAATTGTTTGACATTTAATGCGGAATTTTTCATATTGAGAATGCTTTGTTAAGGCAGTTTATATTTTCATGGTTTGCAGCCATGATATTCCAACAATATGAAATAAATGAACTAGGCTGCAGGTCACTCTCAATTAGCAATAGGGTAGTTCCTCCATACAATCAGAACCTCTAAAGCAAGATATATTATAGCAATTTACTTCGTTGAATTTGAGCCATCAATTTCCATGCTTATTTTCTGTTCTTTTGTTTACATGACATTGTGTTTGCAGCCTAAGAATGGATGTGATTGTGACTATTGAGTTCACCTAAAGAACTTGCCAGATTCATCTTATAGGTTTTGATCATTTATATGATAGACACTGAGTTTTACGACCACATATTCCTAAACAGTAGGATTTCACAGCCTTTTTTTTGAAGAATTCTTTATCATTTGTTGGAAAATTTGGCATCAAAGTAATAATTTTATTTTTCAAAATAAGACTCCGTCCCTTAATCAAGCCATTTGTCATATTAAATTTCTCTTCATTATAAGGTATTAAGTAATGACATTCAGTTGGTTAAGAGCATTTATCCATACACGAGAGGTCTTAGGTTCGATTTCCACTTCCTCAATATCACTTGTACCATAAAAAAAGCACAAAATATTGTCCTCCAATTTGGTTAGGTAAATAAAAACCTAATAGCTGTATTTAATCTAAAGAGGACGCTTGAAGTTCAAATTCTCTTTGCAAACATGATGACGTACGATAACAGTCTGAGGTTTAGGTTGAGATATAAAGGGTTATGCATGCCTATTTCAGCTTAGAAATATAAAAGAAAATTTAATGGAAAGGCCCAAAAGAAATAACCAAAAATTGAAGTAATTTTGGATATTTCCATAGGAAATCCAGAGATACTGAAGAGGAGAGATTAGAGGCGAAGTTGAACAAGCATGAGAAACAGCTGAGAGAAAGGGAGATGCATTTGAACTGAAGATTTTCTGTATTAAACTCAAATATTGTATAACAAACATGAAATCCACATAGTTGGGACACAAGAAAACAAAGGCTAAAGGAAGAACCAAAAGTTAACTCTTACCCAAAAGTTAATTTAAAGATTCCATAAGTAACTCTTACCCAAAAGTTAATTTAAAGATTCCATGAAGCAGTACCTCATAGTGAGACAATCCAAAATGGGTTCCTACAGTTTGGGGTTTCTTGGCGTTTGTCTGACCAAAACAGGACCACTTTCCTAAAAGTCAAAATGGCAAAAGTTCCCGTAAAGAATCTGCAGGATTCATCTTATAGGTTTTGATCATTTACATCATAGACACAGAGTTTTACAATCACATATTCCTAAAAAAAAAAAAGGATTTCAGAGCATTGTTACGGTGGGTATTGTGGAATATGTTTCTACTATTTGATGCCTTAAATGCCTTTAGCTTATAGGACTTAATAAAACGGCATAAAGAGTGCTAGCTTTTTTCTTCTCTTGGTACATGTCAACTGTTGGATCTCTATTTTTTTCTTAATTGTATATATAAGACAATGACATTAAAATCAGTGTCAACTTTTGAATCCATAACTTCTTGTTTGAATTACATTGGATGTTTGTTCGGCCCTCAGTTGTGCTTAATTGGGTTGTGTTTGTTGCATACTGCCTTTTAGCCTGGTTGTTCCTTTTAAGAACGTATCTTAATTTTTTGTGACTTTAATATACACTATAGCATATGTAGTAATGTCAGTCTTCTTATACCAGAATGATTTCCTTAGCATGAAAATGTCATCCTCTGCTTTCGTGGAAATGTGAGTGCATATGTTTTGACTAGATTGACACCTACTATTTATTCATAAATCATGTGGTACCTCATAAATCCAGTTCTCCAAATATTTTAATAAAAAAAAGTTATTATAGTACAACTAGCACTGCCCAATTCTATTCAACATATTGACCATGGTGAAAAATTATTGTCTCAGACGACGCTCACTTATATGATGGTTTAATGAACTTCTTAGAATTCCAGTCTATCACATAAGGTAATTTAAAACTCATATATGCTAAATAAGAGAAGACTGCATAATTGAAGGAGATTGCACAAACTATCAAGGAGATGAAGTGAAGAAGACAAGGTAGGAATCCTGACAAAGCAATTGATCGGTTTTAGATATGATCAATCTCAATGCTAAGCTTCTGATTGAAAATTCTTCTTGGCTTATTCCATCCTGCACACAACAGAAGCGAGCAGTTGAAATAGTCACGTAAGTTGTGTCAATAAGAATCAAACCATTATAACAAAGCTAGGTCTAATGAGCTTGTAACTTCCTGTATCAAGACCCCAAATTTGAGTTGACTACTTATTGATTGCTGAGGGTAGTTACTTATTGATTTGCAGTATGTTAACAGATACTTTGTTCAAATGCATAAAATATGCAGCTCTTGCATACATGTATATACTACATGAGTTGATTAATGCTCTGTAGTAGTTTAAACAGAAATGTATTCATGACAAAAGCACATGATGAAAGAGAGAGGAATTGTCATCCACGAAACAATAAGTGATGAATCTAATTGTAAATGTCTAGCTAGAAAAGATAGTGATGGGAGATAGATGATGGGAACTTACTAATATCAATTGTGAGAAGACCGTCATTAGCCTTCCAAGTATTTATGTGCAGACATTTGAGGAGCAGGCGTTCTTGACAAAGGTCGCAAAAATTTAGCTGCTCTTTTAAGAATCACAGTTTTTATTGAACTTTTCAACAATAGCGAAAAATAAGGGGGTGCAAGGCCTAAGTGGGAAATTAAAGTGGTTACACTCCAAATCAAAAGTCGTATGCGCTCCCATTGTTTGCTATTGTTGAAAGATTTGATAAAAACTGCAGTTGTAAAAAAGAGGGAAAAAATCTTTACAAGTTTTGTTAAAAACCATTTGGAAAGAGCATAGCTTTTGCGGCAGAGAGATTTAGAGATTTTTGGCGAGGGCTTCCACTTGCGCTTGCACTTGCATCAACTAAATTGTGAGGAGAAGCAGCTTTTGTGCTGATGTTGATGGAGTGGTTCATCATCATGATTTGATTGAGTTCTTCCACGTCTTGCTTGTGCACCAAACGGAACCCACACTTCTTTATACCTGAGCAATATATTCTGTCTGAGGACGAAGAAATATTGACATAATCGTCATCAGAATCGTAATCATAATAAGTTTTGAATGAAATCTTCATCTGATTGCATTCTTTGTCGACTATATAATGATATACACCAGACAGCCAAAGGTGAGGTGACACAAGATGGCCTTTAACAATGGATTGACTAACCACACGGTCATCTTCTCCTAGGCGACATGGAATTTGAAAAGAGGTAGAATCGTGAGGTGGATTTGGATGATCGTCTTCAAAGACACAACAAAAAGCAATCCAAATCAACGTGGTACATGTAGGTAGCTCCACAATTAAGGAATCTCCTACACTTTGATTATTGAAACACTCTGGAATTCTACTTCCAGGTGTTACCATTTATCGTTGCAGGTGCCTGTACCATGCATGGGTTAGTAACTTGATTATTTATTATTATTATAGCAAACAAAGAGAGACAGAGAGAACCTGAGGGAATCTCCTATCCAGACCAATCCAGAGCAATTCAAGTACTATACTATCATCGCAGCCATCATTCTCAACCAATCTAGAGCTATTCAAATAACTCAACAAAACATTACTTCTGTATTTTAAGCTCAACTTTGGCAACATTTTTAAGGAAATGCAATCGTCTGTGTATATGTAAACCCAGTCGCCTTCATTATCATCAATGCGGAGATGGGGCAATTGTTGAAGCCTTTGGCACCCACCCACGACAAAATTCTGAAGCTTAGTTAGACATCCAATGCTTGCAAGAAGGCTAATAAAATTGTTTTGACGAAGTTCTAATTCTTCTAAAGAGGACAAGCAGCCAATATCAATAGGAATACCCCTTTCACAAAGACCACAATCACTCAGATCCAATCTCTTCAAAGACCATAAACCATCCAGCGAACCCAACACAAAAGCCTTTCTTTGGAGGCCCCACCAAAACCTTGATTTATTACGCCAAGAGTTTTCTGGGCATTTGTCACTGTATGAGCATCCTTCCGCATAGAGCTCTTCGAGAGACTTCAAATTACAAATTTCGCTCGGAAGACCCAAGAGATTTTCACAATAGTATACATTAAGACAAGTAAGGCCAACAAGACGTCCAATTGATGAAGGTAATTTCTTAATCGGCGTCCCACTCAAAATAAGCGTTGACAAGTTTTCCATTTGTCTTGAAAATTCTGGAATCGTTTTCAGTTTTGAGCAACCGGCAAGACTTAAATATGTAAGAGAACCCATTTCTACCTCCCTTGGAAGACTCTTAACACTTTTGCATCCATCTAGTCGTAAATGTGTAAGCCATTTGAGATTTGCGATGGACGGGTGAATCTCAACTAAATTATCACACCTTGAAAGATCCAACACCTGGAGTTTTGGCATGCCATTGAAATTTGGGGTTGTTGCCAAGTTTCGAGAGCCAGTAAGGTACATGAATTTCAAATTGGGCAAGTCTTGTACAATATTACATGAAAAATAGTAGAATATATAATTAGCAACTAGAAAACTTAAACTTCTACTCTTTTCTTTCTAAAAATTCGTAAGATGGCATATGGTCAGTAATCTTACAATTCTTTCATCCCAAAGCCCAACTAGTTTGCTGTCCTGCATCTCAAGCGAAACTAGTTTATTCTGTTAAGATATGAAATAGCTGTAAATATTTGTTTCCTTGTATAGATAGTCAACTGCTTTAATTTAGGACTAACAGAACTTTACCATATGTAGCCTACCACCCCCTCTTTATATTCTTGTATCATTAGAGTTGTAAACATATACAGAAAATATATCAAATACCAATTTGACATGATATCAGAGCAGGTTAGCCCACGTGTGAAAGCCTAATGGCCACACATGCTCCACGTCACCCAATATGTGTTGTCCACGTGTTAGGCTTGAAAATTCGCTACACATGCGAGAGCGAGTGAGAATGTGAAGGTAAAGAGTCCCACATTGGAAAGTTGAGCAACCTAGCAAGGGCTTATAAGGAGTTGGGTTACTCCCCCCATTGCCAATTGGTTTTGGGGTGGAACCTCAACTTCCTTCATGGTATCAGAGCCTACGCCCATCTCATCGTAGCCTACCATGGCCAAAGACGTCAACAGTGTAAGAATCCTTCTGGAGCAAAACCCTCAGACTTCTCAAATCCATCGATTGCAGACCATTGCGCCACACCTTACACTCGAGCAATGCAAACAGATTATTGCAGCTGTAGGTAACAAAGGTGTATCAAAACCCCAAGTTAATTCTACCGGTCTGTCCTTTCCCTCAACATTGCATTATGCAGGATTTGGACACGAAGAAGACGATTGGATTGGGTAGGCGACATGGCAATCTCTATTACTTTCACCCACCACCATCACCAACCTCACATCATGTGTCCACTCCGCCAAATCTTTGGCATATGCGGTTGGGACATCCCTCTAATGCTCGTCTCCGCCTTCTAGCTACAAAAATTTTTGATATTTCATTTTCTAATAAACCATGTGATTTTTGTCCCTTGGCTAAACAAACAAGACTCCCATTTACTTTGAGTTCGATTACTAGCACTGCACCATTTGATTTAATTCATTGTGACATTTGGGGTCTGCACAAAGTTTCTTCTCATTCTGGAGCAAAATATTTTTTAACTATTGTTGATGATTTTACACGTTGCACTTGGGTTTATTTGATGCATTACAAATCTGATACTCAAGGTCTGCTTAAATCTTTTTTTGTCTTTGTCTCCACCCAATTTAATTGTAAAATCAAAGCAGTACCTGTAGACAATGGTGGTGAATTTTATTCTATGCGAGACTTTTTTGCAGATCTTGGAGTCATTTATCAACATTCATGCGTTTCTACTTCTCAACAAAATGGGGTCGTAGAGCGTAAACACCGTCACATTTTGGAAATGGCTCGAGCCCTCCGGTTTCATGCACATCTTCCTCTTAATTTTGGGGCCGAATGTGTTCTCACCGCTGCCTATTTAATTAATCGCATTTCCACACCACTTTTATCTGGTAAATCTCCATATAAACTTTTGTTTAATCGTCCACCCATCTATAAACATCTTCATGTTTTGGTTGTCTATGCTATGCAACTAATATTCATCCTTCTCATAAATTTGATCAACGAGCACGTAAATGCATTTTATGGGCTATCCTTTTGGTCAAAAAGCTTATCGTGTTTATGATTTAGAAACTAAAATTTTTTTTAGCAGCCGTGATGTTGTCTTCCATGAGAATATTTTTCCTTTTGCTGATGCTGGCACCACTCCAGTCTCGAATGCTCATGTTCTCCCTTTACCTCAACCTGATTATGTGCCCATACCAATGCCGCACACAACAACTCAGCCACATAGCTCACCACCCATCCAATCACATTCCAGTTCAGCTCCAACACTAATCAGCACATGCCCCCAATCAAGCATGAACTCAGAAACTAGCCCACCATCAATCTCAGAACCTACCCCACAGTCAAGCACAATCTCAGAACCTACCTCACAATCAAGCACAATCTCAGAACCTACCTCACAGTCGCCACCTCACGCACTGCTACATAACTCAACCCCACCACTTCCTCCTAGACGCTCAGAACGAATAAGACAACCTTCTGTTTTACTTCGTGATTTTCATTGCTATAACGCCATGTCTCCTCACTCCAATTCGTTGCCTACTTCGGATCCACCTACTGCACAAGGTACAGGCTCTCGTTACCCCATTTCAAAATTTCTTACCTATAATCGTTTATCTCCTACTCACCGTTGTTTTGTAGCAACTATCTCACGTGATGTTGAGCCCACTACATTTGCCCAAGCTTCAACAGATCCTAGATGGCGAGAAGCCATGAACATAGAAATTCAGGCGCTTGAACAAAATAATACTTGGTCTCTCACAACTTTACCTGCAGGAAAACACCCAATTGGTTGCAAATGGGTGTACAAAATTAAGTATAACTCTGACGGCTCCATTGAGCGTTATAAGGCTCGTCTCGTGGCCAAAGGATACACACAACAAGAAGGCTTGGACTATACAGAGACATTCTCTCCCACCGCTAAGTTGGTCACTTTCCGATGTTTGCTTGCCGTTGCTTCTGTGCGCAATTGGCCACTTCACCAACTCGATGTACAAAATGCATTTCTCCATGGTGATTTAGACGAAGAAGTTTACATGCTTCCTCCACCCGGTCTTGGCCGACAGGGGGAGAAGTTGGTATGTCGGCAAAACAAATCCCTTTATGGGTTGAAGCAAGCGTCACGAAATTGGTTTGCCAAATTTACTTGTGCTCTTAAAGATGCCGGATTCACTCAGTCTATGGCAAATTACTCACTCTTTACCAGGTCTGCTAATAACTCTTTTACAATTATATTAATTTATGTGGATGGAAGTGATCCAAAAGCCATTCAATCACTCAAGGATTTTCTACATACACGCTTCCGCATTAAAGACCTTGGAAATCTTAAATATTTTTTGGGCATTGAGGTTGCACGATCAAAGGAGGGAATTTTTATTTCACAACGCAAGTACGCGCTAGACATACTTGATGATGTTGGGCTCTTGGGGTCACGCCCTTACTCTTTCCCTATGGAGCAGACTTTGAAACTCAAGCCCACTGATGGAAAGCTTTTACAGGATCCTTCCAGGTATAGACGGCTCGTAGGCTGCCTCATTTACCTCACAGTAACACGACCTGATATTACTTTTGCTGTGCACGTCCTTAGTCGATTTATGCACGAGCTGCGCCAACCTCATCTTGATGCAGCCCTTCGTGTATTGCGTTATCTAAAGGAAGCTCCAGGACAAGGCATTCTATTCCCTGCACAAAATAATCTCAAGCTACGAGCCTTTTTTGATTCAGATTGGGCAAGTTGTCCCATTACGAGAAGATCAGTAACAGGCTATTGCACTGTTCTAGGTAATTCCTTGATTTCCTGGAAGACCAAAAAACAGAATACCGTGGCACGCTCATCCACAGAAGCAGAATATCGGTCCATGGCAGATGCATGTTGTGAGCTCAAATGGTTACGATTTATACTGCAAGATCTTGGCATTGAGCATTTGGAACCAGCAACCTTGCATTGTGATAATCAATCAGCCCTATATATTGCTAAGAATCCTGTGTTTCATGAACAAACCAAACATATTGATCTTGATTGTCACCTGGTTCGACAAAATATTCTATCCGGCCTAGTGTCCACTACCTATACGCCTACCACTCTACAAGTTGCAGATATTTTCACCAAGCCCTTAGGCAAGGCTTCTTTTGGCACTCTCTTAGGCAAGTTGGGAGTCTACAATATACACTCTCCAACTTGAGGGGGAGTGTTAAGATATGAAATAGCTGTAAATATTTGTTTCCTTGTATAGATAGTCAACTGCTTTAATTTAGGACTAATAGAAGTTTACCATATGTAGCCTACCACCCCCTCTTTATATTCTTGTATCATTAGAGTTGTAAACATATACAGAAAATATATCAAATACCAATTTCACATATTCGGTTGAAAATTTGATGGGAGATATTTGGAAGAATACCAATTCCATTTCATAATTCTTAAGCCATTAGGAAGAATTCTGGGGATTGAGGAAATGATCACATTATCAACTTCAAGAAATTTCAGGTTAATCATCTTAGAGAATGCTTCACAATTCCAATCCGCATTTTCAAGTTCTACCATTCTTAAGGCAATGCCTTGAATTTTGTTAGTTGCCTGTAATAAAGAATAGAAAAGGAAAAGTTAATTATACTAATATTGAGTTAAAAAGAAATCATATTTCTTTAAAAAAAAATAAAATTGGTATTTTCTACATAACTTCTTACCGTATTGTTTATCAATACATGAATGATGTCATTACGATGACACAATCGACTGTCCACCGGGCTCTTCAGGAGACTCTTGACGAACAATTTGAAATGCCATTTCTTGTATCAAATCATGCATCCCAACAATGTTGTTTGAAATATCAATAGTTAACAACGGTCACAACTGTCTAGTATTTCAATTACATAATTCTTGTCCATCCCCTTAAGGAAAAATGCAACATCAAGAAATATATTCTTATTCATCTCATCTAGTCTATCAAAACTGATTTTGAGCAAATCGAAAATTTCTGCGTAGCTTATCCAATTCATTTTTCCATTCATCTCGATCTCTCTTATACATAGAGCATCCCAAAATTTTAAGAGCTAATGGAAGGCCTCCAGCATAATTTACAAAGCACTTGGACAATTCCCAAAAACCTTCCTCAGGCTCAAATTTTTTAAAGGCGTTCAGACTAAAGAGCTCAAGAGCCTCATCATCACCTAATCCCTCTACCTTATATGATATCTCCGTATCATGCTTTTTAACCAACCGTTCATCTCTAGTTGTAATGATGATTATATTCCCCTTACCAAACCAATCCTTTTCCTTAGCAAATTTCTCTAGTTGGCTTGATGCATTCACATCATCAAGAATGAGAAGAACCTTTTTGTTACATAAGCAATTCTGAATGAAATAGGTCCCCCACTCTTCATCCCAAACTTGAGTAATTTGTTCCTTCAAGATCAGGAAAAGAAGCTGTTTTTGTGGATCAACAAGACGATTACCTTCAGAAACCTCTCTAACATTAGCAAGAAAGCAGCTAACTTCAAAATGAATAGAAATGCTTTCATAAACAAGACTAGCAATGGTTGTCTTGCCAATGCCTCCCATCCCCCATATCCCTACAAAGCGAACATCATCTGTAGGATCTAAAAGTAAATCCATTTGCTCACGTGTAAACTTAATTCCCACTAACTCTGTGGAATCTAACAATTTGAATGTGCGATGCACTTTCCTCCACACCCATTCAACAATCTTTTCAATGAGCCTTCTTTCACACCTACAAGGAAGAACAATGATTAAGTCTAAAGTATAAGCCATAGATATCACAAGGTCTAAAGGTACATCAAAGTGAAAATTGGCTTACGAAAAACCCAAGTATATATGGAGAAGTTGCTTACTCATTCTTTGAATCCAACCCAGATAAATTGGCAACTTCTGTTAAAGTAGCTCTCCAGCGCTTCACCTTTTCTATGTCTTCCTTAAACCTTTTCTCATGCTCAGCGAACGCGCCTACAAAACTGCCGCTTTGTTTTCGCACATCGGAGGGATCCGCATTAAAAAACACAGGCAGAACTGTGCCGTTGGATTTCTTGCATTGGAGAATCTTTGTAAGTTCATCCAAGCACCAGGAAGAAGAAGCATAGTTTGGCGAGAGAACAACGATTGCTTTGAAGAGCTCAGAAGAAATAGTTGTCCCTCTTTCAAGCTTTGGATCATCCATGAATGTTTTGATGCACTTGTGCTGCAATTCGTGGTATAGAAGGGATAAAAAGCTATTTCGAGTGTCTACACCCCTGAAACTCAAAAACACATCGTAGTTCCATTGAGGAGGAGCCGACTGATCAGCTGAAGGATGAAAAGCAGAGGCTCTTTGGGTGCTCAACGCCATTGGAAAGCTGCTGTAAACACTACTCAATGAAACAAGAACTTCGCTAATTAAATATTCAAAAATCCAAACACTCAACTGAATAAATACGAAGATGATCATAAATGGCTTGAAAAATGAAAAAGATTGAAATTGAAATTTGGAAAATTATGGCGTTGAAGGCATATAATGCAGCAGAACAAGTTTCAGAGCAACTGGGTAAATTTAGATCATCTAAGCAAACATGGTGTTAATTTGGATCATCTAAGCAAACATGTCAATTTGGACCATGTTAGCAAACATGTCAATTTGGACCATGTTAGCAAACATGTCTACTTCCAATTCAGCAGAGAGAAACTCAACATTAGAACAACAATACGATGTCATCTCAAATGCTTTATCTTAATGTTACCTGAACAAAGCAATTATGAAATGGAGACAAAGCCAGAGAGAATTGGTAAGACCAATAATAAGAAGCTAACAGCCTCAGAAAAGAGACAGAGAAAGAAAGAGAGAGAAGTTGGAAACCGTGTAGTGGCGAGGCGAGCACACGGTTTCTCTTGGGTCAATGATCGGGCCAATTATTTATTTTTATTTTCGGTGTGGTGAGATTTTTTATTTATTTTATTTTATTCTTGGCGTGAGAAAAGGCAATTACTTGATATTTCCCTCAAGATCAATCAATAATATAAAATTATTTGAATACACGTGATTGTCTGTCTGTCACCTCCTCAAAATATTCCCAATATGAAGTAAGCATTGACTCAAAATTCATTAATTAGTCACCTCCTCTGCAACCAGGGACGGACCCACAGTGGGGTCAATGGGGTCAAACGACCCTATGGACTCCATGAACACAAGGTAGAAGGTCCCTTTGAATTGGTGTGTGACCCCATGAATGGGTGAAAGAGCATGCTGCAGATATGAGGAAGAAGAAGATGAACAGAGGTTTTGGTTTTTTTTTAAAAAAAACTGACCAAAACGGCGTCGTTTTGGCCCAGCTTCTAATTTTTTTTAAAAAAAGAGGCTGGCCAAAACGGCGTCGTTTTGGACCAGCCCAGCGAAATTTTTTTTAAAACGCGCTGTCTTATGGTTGGGCTCTCATGCAATGCCTTTCTATTCGAATTTATATACACCAAATTTTCAAGAAAGGAATGCCCTCAACCAATGGGACAACACCACGTCGTTGATAACTTCCTTTTTTTTTTCATGAACTGAGGGGTGAACTAACTTTTCTAAGTCATCGTATGCGTCTTGGAACCACTTGTGACACACAACTTAAACTTCGCACATGACAAGCAACTTAATTCATGCACTAACAAATTTTTACTTATTTTTTTTTATATAATAAATTATTTTTGCATGTGTGTAAAATTGTGATTTGTACGATAGAAAAATGGATACGGATCTTCTGCTATAATTTTATCTGCCATAATAGTATAACTAGCTGCAATGAATTTTTTTTTTAAAAAGACCTGGCCAAAACGACGTCGTTTTAGTCCAGGTCTTTGAAAAAAAAAAATAAACAGATTATAACAGACCCTCAGAACTCCAAAACCCCCATTTCCTAAACCTCAAACCTAACTCCCCAATCTCCACCTCCCACAAACCTTTAACCCTCTCCCCCACCGAGCCTTTAAAAAAAATTTTGAACTTTTACACTATGACCCTACGAGATACGATTCCTGGGTCCGTCCCTGTCTGCAACATTTCCAGTGATCACAGCCCAACCGAGTTTTGTTAGGGCAATTTGCAGTGATCATAGTGGGTTCTCCAACCTTCTCTGCCTTCCTTTATTTTTTATTTTTTATTTTTATCACAGTGCTAAGTACCACAACATCCTGAAAAGCTCAGTGGCAACGGAGAAAGTGTGAGCCAAAACGCGCTGCATGCCAAAGTCAACAAAATTTCCTATCCTTCTTTTTATCTCTGTGTTTTCCTAAGAGACTATAGTGCAAATATGATCAAGTTTTCTACTTGAAAAATTAAAATCTGTACAAGTACTTCCTATCTCTTAGCTTCAGATCTCTGTTTTACTATAACCACAAGAAAAAAGGTAACAACCGCTTTTGACAAGACCCGCCCCAAATTTCTTCGAAAACCGGGACGGATCCCGTCTTTGATCCGATATCCTGCAAATGCCGGGCTCACTTACTAAGAACCAAGACTTTCTACCAAAATTTTGGCAGAGTCTCCCCTGTAAACAGAATAAATCCCAAATTTCAAACCTATCAAAACACAGTTATTTACAACCCAACAGGCAGCATGCATTACACAATACACAGTGTTTACAAACCATGGCCTCCAGCCTCAAAAATCACATTCTAACAAGGCAATAACAGAGCATGTCTAACAGAATTCAACACACTAACAAAAAGGAAGTTTTACGAATTTACAAGGTACAAAGGCTCTATGAAAGCTCGGAGCACTGCAGTTCGCGATTCAGGGCACACGACACAGCTCTACTGCTCATTCCAGTCAACTACTGGCTGTGGGGCGCAAAACAGAAAATTGTGAGTGGACAAAACAAAGTTTAGTTTCAATTAAACCAAAGTAATATAACCCCACCGTTTAGAAAACCATGCATAAAACCAATGCACTAAAAACCATCATATACATATATATAAAAATGAAGGGGGAAAGTACTTCTCAAGCAAACACAAAGTAACTACTACATCTTCTTCCAACTTATCTAGCTTGGAAACATCTACCGTCTTTGTACATATAGCATTGAAGAAGAAACACAATCGAGTTATTACATACCTTGCAGGCATCTCCAAAACAGAACGAATTGCCAAAGGGAGCAATTGTTGTATCAATGTATGACAATCATGAGATTTAAGGCCAATAAGTCTTGAATCCTTTAAAGATACAAGATTTTTTATGTTTGAAGAATAACCTTCAGGGACCTTCATACCATAGAAAGAATTGCAAACCGCTCTCTTCTCTGCTCTTGACAAATTCCAAGGCCCTGGAGGCAAGCAAGTACGTCTTTCTCCATACTCGGGTTGCAAATCAATTTTGACCCCCATGTTCAATAAGTCTAACCGAGCAGCAATTCCATCTTTATTTTTTCCAGGGATCTCTAGCAATGTACCAATGATACTATCTCAAACATTCTTCTCAATATGCATAACATCTAGAGCATGCCTCACAGGGAGGTATTTCTAATAATCGAGATCAAAGAATTTTGATTTCTTCTTCCAACAAACTCTGTCACCATCATTCTCACCAACACTTTCCCCATTTTTTGAGCCCCATATGTAATTAATATCTTCAATCATATGCAGCACTTTTTCTTCGGTTAATGGCTCGGGAGGCATGCCATATTCAGGTTTCCCATTAAAAGCTGCACGTTGCCTCCTATATGGATGATTGACTGGTAACCATTTTCTATGCCCAATGTAACAAATTTTGTGGCCATTTTTCAACCTGTGACTATGTGTATCATCGCCGCATATTGGACAAGCTTTAGATGATTTAACGACACAACCAAATAAGTTTCCATAGGCAAGAAAATCTTTAATTGCCCACAATAATACACCTCTGAGTGTAAAGTATTCTCCTATGTGGGCATCATACACTCCTCTAATCCCATCCCACAGAGATTTTAAATCATCAATCAAAGGCTCTAAGTAGACGTCTATATCATTTCCAGGCTATTTAAGACCGAAAATTAATAAGGTCAACATCATGAACTTCCGCTTCATGCATAGCCATGGTGGGAGATTATATGTAACTAAGATATATCTGCTACTTAAAGAACTGTGGGGATTGAATTCATCAGATGAGAGAGCCAATCTCAAGTTTCTTGGCTCATTACCAAAGTCGGGCCATTTATCATCAACAAGTTTCCAAGATGGGGAATCCGCTGGATGAGACATATGACCGTCAACTGATTTTCTTGCAGCATGCCAAGTCAAACTCTTAGCTGTTTTATGTGATTGAAACATCCTTTTAAACCTTGGAATTGGAGGAAAATACCACACCACATTCGCTGCCACACCCTCTTTCAAGAACCCATCTTTGGTTTCCTTCCACCTTGAGATACCACAAGTAGAACAATTAGTTGAATTCTCATACTCCTTCCTATACAAAATGCAGTCATTGGGACATGCATGGATTTTCTCATAATTCATCCCTAAAGCAGACAAAGTCTTTTTTGCCTCGTACATAGAGGAAAGTAGTGTATTTCCTTCTAGAAGCAATTCTCCTTGAAGTATCAATAATTATGTAAAACAAACATCACTCATCCCATGTTTTGCTTTCAAATTATATAACTTCACCAAAGCTGACAACTTCGTGTACTTACTGCAACCAGGGTACAAGGGTTCATCGCCATCCCCAATCACATTGGCAAACTCATAATCCAATATTGGCAAAATCATTATCATCCATCCCTAATTCTTCAGAAACATAACTGAACATACTTTGCTCATCTTCTACCACATTTCTACTAGCATTGGTATTCCATTCCCAAGGTTCTCCGTGCCATGTCCAAATCTTATAGCTTTGGTCAATTCCATTAAAGTATAAGTGTTCCCTTATAATTCCAATCCCAAACAATCAAATATTCCCACATTTAACCCATGGACAATGAATATGAGTTGTATTTCCAAGATTTTCTACAGCAAAATTCAAAAATTGTTCCACCCCTAACTCATATGCCTTCGATCTTCTATCCGCATGCATCCATGACTTATCCATCTCACACACTATAAAATCATATATATATATATATTAAAGTGGAAAGACCAGCAATGAAACACTACCTCATTCAAATAACAGAGAACAAATTGAAAATAAAAAATAAAACAAGAACAAGACGACGGTTTTTACAACATAATCATCGTTTAATATAAATTCAGACGACTACATCGATAGTTACCATTAGGGGTGGGCATATGGACCGAAGAACTGAACAACCGAACCAAACCGGGCTGAAAAAACTGAAAAAAAACCGTGTTGACCAAAAAGTCAACACCAGTGCAAAAAACCGAACCGGACCGGTGCTGTCCAGTTCCAGTTCCGGTTCTTCAACTCAAAAAACCGGACTGTACCGAACCGGACCGGGCATAATTAAATTTATATTTATTTATTTATATTATACACATGGTGCTATATAATTGGAGGTTGCAAAGAATTAAAATAGAACTTCTACACTTGATTTCAGCCCGTATTAAACACTTAGGGCTTTCTTTCTCTATCGATACATTTTTTCTCCTCCCTTTCAAACTCTGTCTCAGCCATTGACAACAGAGCCTCCAATTCTTCCTCCACTCTCCCCAGTCACTGCTCCGCCTCTCAGTCGTCGACGTCACAGCGTTCTTCTCGTCGTCGGCGCCTCTGTCTGGTGGTAAGTTAAATCTCATCTCATCTCATCTCAATTTGGGATTTTTATAATTAGGGTTCCTTCCTTCTCCAACTTTCCCTCTGCGATTATTTTTGTTTCATTTCATTATTAGATCTGTGCAACTTAGGCTATGTTTGTTTCCTGGGGAAAAAAAAATTAACGGCAAGCAAACCGTAGAACAATGGTGGGAACAAACAGTATTGGTTGAGCAAACCAGTTGTTATATCTGAGTCTATGTTTAATTTTTGTATCATGATGCATCCAGTCCTCTTAGAGCACTGACTAATCCTTGGGGCACATGCTTTTCCCATCTTCTGACATGCACTCGTTAATTGGTGTACCTTGAACTTAGGACCATTGCCTTTTACTACAATACATGAGCATTGAGCCGAACACTTGGGATAGCTATAACTAAATGCGTGCCTCTGTATGTATGCATTTGATGTTCTGGAATTGACAAGCATTCTTTTTCAAAAGTGCCTCTGCATGTTCTGGATTTCATCTGCTGAAATCCTAATCTTTTCAAAGTGATTCATTGATGTGGTTTGTGATTGATATTTTCTAAATGATCTGTGCTCTGCATGTTGAAATTTTGGTATTTGATCTTTGTTTAGTTGCCGAGAAAATGTTTTCTGTTTTGCTGACAATGTATGATAGAAAGAATTCAAGTGTGGGTTTACATCACAAGCACATTTTGTGTTCTTCATTTTGATTTAAGCTGTGGCAGTGTCTAGTCTCTAGTTTTTCTTCTCTGCTTCTTCTTCTTATTCTTCTTTTTCTTCAGCTGCCTCTATATTGTTTTGAAGATTGAACGAGGGGTAGCCTTTCCAACTTGCATTTCTGTGAACAACACTGTATGCCAATTTCTCCCAGCTTGCAAGTGACGAAACAGTATTGGAAGAAGGAGATATTCTGAAGATGTAAGTTTTCTCATGAGTTTCTTTTTGTTACTTCTGCTGTACATGAAAGATAGCTAAATGTTATATGAACTGAATATAATAAGCTTGTAAGTGGGAACATATTGATGCTTTTTTTGTTCACATGCTGTGATTTGGGTTGTCATATTGACGAGTTCATTGCATACATATTGACAAGTCTTCAAACCTTGCTCTGTTGCTAAGTATACTGATAGGATTTTTAGTACCTGCGCAAACAGGGTTAAAATCACTTAAAATACTTGCAAGAATACAAGGATATTGTAGTATAGATGCTCATGCAAGGTCGTTGTCCCCAAAGATTGTTTGACTAATTTGTAATTAAACTAACTCTTAGTTAATGATTGAAATAGATTTTATCAAAGATCTGAGATTTATGAATTTGAAAAGATTAAATTAACAATAAAAGAAATCGGAAAGTTGGGAAATTGAAGAAAAGCAAGTTTTAAAAACCAATTTATAAAAGCACTAGGGTTTCACCGTCACCTAGCAATCCTATGAATTTTTACCAATTACTTATGATTTGCACATGCCACTTTGAAGGTTAGGTTTTCCTAATTTATATTCTACTTGGAACCTCCAACATAGAACGTATATCTAACATGCAACCCGTCCGGACGTTCGGATCAAATATGAACATGAAAGACTCATTAAGTTTTGTGAAAACCCCTTGAAAAACCATGCAACCCTTAAGACGTGGTGTTCATCTTAAGTGAAATTACAATTATTAATCACAAAAAGCCAGCGTCAATTCCAGGGAACCTTCCGACCAAAATTGCATCAAATTACTTTTCTAAAGATCCTAATGGTGATCAAGCATTAAAACAATTAGATAGTTTAAAACAGTGATTAACAATTCAAAGTATGCATGCAATCAATCATAAGCAATTAAATAAAAATCACATATTCATGCTAAGGTTTAAGGCTTCACCCTAGCAAAAAGAATTAGTTACGCATACTCATAACTAAAATCCAAGAAAATATCATTCGAATGAATAAGAATAAAAACACCTGGAAGAAGAAGCTCTTCCTAAAACCCTAGCCAAAGTCGCGTTCACAAGCCAAAAGAGAGATCCTAAAAATTCTCTGAAACATAACTTAAATACCTCCTAAAACCTAGTTGCCCCATCTTCATAAGGAAACTAGGATAAAATAAAATAATAATAGGAAATAAAGTCCAAATTGGACTAGGAGAATCTGTCAACAATCTGTCCAGCCACGTTTTGGCCTCAAAACTCCCCCAAATCAGGCCCAAGAAAGCTCGTTTTAAAGATAAAAACGTTCTGAACACTTCTCCAGAAGGCCACGAACCCATTTGAGGTCATCTTGGGCTCCAAAACGCAATAAAAGCTCAAACCGTCACTATTCCAGCACTGCGCATTGCTCCTTTATTTTATCGCCAGAAAATAACCGCTTGGTAGAAAAGTCTGAAATTTTGATACGATTAAACTAAGTGACTCACAAACGTCCTCCAACTGGAATTACTCCAAAATTCGTCCATTTGATTATGTTTTGCTCCAGAGGAAGTAGAAAGTCCTATATTGGAAATATAATTCAAAGTATCAAAATTCTTCCAAAATATCAACCAAAATATACTAAGAATGAGGTTAAATATATAATATAAAATATGCCCATCATATACATATATAATTGGAGCTTTGAATCTGATTACTAGCTTGCCTACTTGTAGAGTTCAGCTATTTGACCTTGAACTTTCTGATAACTTTCAGATGCTTATAGGACTTTATTAGATTATCAATTGTTGTTTTTTTTTTTTTAAAATTCCACCAAATAATCATACTTTGCAATATAGGACTTTATTAGATTATCAATTGCTTTTTTTTTAATTTTTATTTAGGTGGGCTGTTTTTTAATTTTTAGTTTATGTTGTTATTATGGATGATTTACTTATGGCTATTTGTATTTATTAGTTTCTGTTTTTGTTTATTAATGTCAGTTTTTAAGTGATAAATGGACGCATTTGTTGATAATCTGACTTGTGGTGATATGATTTATGTTTTTATGTTTATATTTTCTAGATCTTAGGAGGCCATGCACACCAACCAATTCAACTCATGCAACTTTCCAATGAGACTACATGGTTGTTTGAGTGTGGTTTCTGTCTTGAGGTATGTTTTTTTATCTATCCATGGTATTATAAAACAAGAAAATAATTGTGTTAATTTAAGATTTTGTTTGAATGAATGCAGTTCATCCAACTAGAGCAAAGCTTGGTAAACCTTGTGATATGAGATTTGCTACTCAAATTTTTGGCAACTTGATAATGGATGACATAATGGAGCCAATTGTGTATTTGTTTTGTGTAATTTAATTTGCTGCTCAACTTTGTGTAATTTAATTTGCTGCAACTTTGCCAACTTTGTGTAATTTGCTGCTGAACTTTGCTGTAGTTTAATTTGGCAGATTTGATTACTGCTGAACTTGCTGTAATTTAATTTGGCAGACTTGATAACTGCTGAACTTATCATTTTATGTCTTTGTTTTGTTAAAAGTTTCAGTATTTAGGCCAATTGTGGTGTAAAAATTGGGCCAATTATGATGTAAGCCCAACAATTTAAAAATTCAGGTTGTTTCAAAGTTTAAAAACCCAAAAAACTCAAATGGGCCTTCAAGCAGGCCCAAGCCGTTCAGAACCGGGAACCGAACCGGATTGTAACCAATCTGGTTTGGTTCGGTTCTACTATCAGTTTTGTACAAAAATCGGACCGGACCGGACTGTATGCACAATACAGTTCCAGTTCCAGTTTGGACTCAAAATTGGGCCGAACCGGACTGTGCCCAGGCCTAGTTACCGTTGTCATTAAGATAACCAAACCCAGAAATTTGTATTGCTTTTTGAAGAACAAAGCACGGGGTTCTAGTAGCCTAAAGACGATGGTTAATGGAGAAACAGTCGTCTTTAGGCTACCAGTTGAGGATTAAAACTCAGACGACGGGAGTAAATGAACAACTGACGTATAATAAATATTTAGACGACAGTTTTATCCATCAACCGTCGTCGTGGTTTTTTTTTTTATAAAAAAAAACAGCTTAAATCTCCCATCCCCATTCCTTTTCCAAGAACCCATGGCCAAACAAACATAAAAGAACCCAAACAGAGAGTAATTATTACAAGAATGCAAACACTAAAACATAAAATAACCCAAATATAGCTACGAACGAAAACACTTATGGATTTAAGAAGCAATGTAATATCATTAAATAAAGAGATTAGGGTTTGCACTTACATGGATGAGATAACCAATGCTTCAGAGAGAGCTGAGATAATATAACAAAAGTTGAGAGAGAGCTGAGAGAATATATCCAATGCTTTGAGAGAGAGAGAAAACTTTAAGACAAATTTATGTTGAAGAGAGAGAACGAACTATTTTAAGGTTAAAGGGAAATTCTGAAAATTTTAGATCGCGGTCAAAAAATTTAAAGTACAGCGTTTTTCAATGACGACGGTAAATACTTAGATATGGACGTTTAATACTCACTTACGATGGCGGTTTCCATACAAAACCGCCGTTGTAAACAGAACATTCGTCACCCCTTAATAACCGACATCGTAAATATGAAATAATTAGTCGGCGTTTGGGTTTTCTGGGATTCGAACGTGCGTAGTTGACCAAAAACAGGGGGAGAAAATCAGCGTCATTTCAATAAACCCTAAACCCTAAATTTTACAATAATTATAAAAAAAATACACAAGTATGAGAAAAATGAATCGAAAATTGCTACGGACTCCTTACAACAATGCCTTCTATAATGGTAGGCTAAAATCTAGATTTCATCATTTCGAATTTATGGGCACCAATGGATCACATAAACTTTAGGGTTATGTTATGTAAAGTATAAGGAGTACCGTGCTTTGTCTCTAAATTTGTTTGAATTTTATTATCATTTGAACTTTGAAAACTAAAATTACATTTTTTAGGCCTTAACGGGCAAGATATTGTCTCAATAACTGCATAGAATTTGTCGGTATATTTTTTCGGATTTTTTTTTGAATATATTATTAATATTAGTAATTAAATACAATAAAAAAATATTTGTAAAATTATATTTTTTTAAAGCTTTAGGGGAGAGACAATATTTCAATGAGTGCTTGGTAGTTGTCAGTTTAATTTTTGGAATTAGTTTTGAATTTAATATGGAATTAAATAAAATATAAAAGTCATTTAAAATTAAATGCCAAATGACCTAACCAACGTTATATCCTTTTACAACGATGTTAAACAACACAAACTGACGTCATATATTGTTTTAAATGTCGAAATGAACACAAAACGACGTTATTAAGTTACCACGTTGTCTTGTTTTACTCCTCGACGTGGATAATTAAGTTCCCACGTCAGCTTGTTTTAAATAACTGATGTGGATTATTGTATTACCGCGTCATCTTGTTTTGGATCACCGACGTTGTTTATTTATACGACGTCAAATTGTTTATAATAACCGCCTTTGTATATTATTAAGACGTCGATATGGTTGTACTAACAAATGTAGTATATAAGTACAAATTTATCCATACAATATGAAGTAAATAGAGACCGTTGTGTTTATTACTGTTACATGTCGTTTTTAATAATTGCTGTCGCTGTTATATTTCTAGTTATAGTAAGACGATCATTGTATACACATATGCGACGTGTAAATTAGAAGGAGACGTCGTTTTTTGGGAATTAAATTAAGTTTTCATGAATTTTTTGGGAACTAAAAAAATTTCACAAAAAAATTAATTTTTTATGGTTGTTCGATTGATTACAACATAAATATTTATGTACATTTTTAATAAACTAAAATAAACCTTAACATTGTTAATAAATATTATGTACATCAATTATCATTCTGCAATAGCTTGTTCACGAATTCTGCCCATTCATGCCTAACTTCGTCAATATCCTCTTGTTTATACTTTACTTTATCATTTTTCTTTCCAAACTGCAAAATAAACCAAAAACCCGACGTGTTATAAAGATACAAACGACGGTTTTAAAGAAAAAGTTGACGTAGTAAAATAAAGAAATTATATCTAAAATTTTGCCTTTTACCGTCTTCTCAAAAGCTAGGTTTGGATCATAAATTATATCTCTCATAAATCTCATCACGAAATAGCCACACTCTACACTTGTTGCTTGTTCAAGAGTTCCAAGTAGATTTTCCAAATGGCTCCTTTACGTGTTGAAGATTTGTTTATATGAATGTTAAACATTTTAACTGACCTGTTACAAGAAAACAAAGAGAGTTACTGACAAAATCAAAAATCTAAAATAACATAGTAACCGTCGTGGTAAATCAGTCAAGACGATGGATTTTTAATATAAACGACATGGTATTGTGTTTCAAATGGCGGTATGAAACTACCGTCGTTGTGTAACATTATAACATCGGTAACTTTTTAAATGTCGTATAACAAAAAATTGAACAGAAAAAATTAAAATGTCCTTAAATAAAACCCAAACGACGTGGTGGTTAAGTTAACACGCCGTTTTTAAGACAATACTGATGTAATAAATTGTTTAAAATATCGGTAAAAAATTACCGTCGTTGTATTTTCATTATAACGTCGGTATTATAAAAACCCGTCATATACTTCAAATGTGGTAAAGCCCAAAAAATCTTATATTAGAATAAATGAACTTAGGTATTCAGTATACTTTTCATGTCGTCGTCAACGGCGCGATTTGGCAGTGAATTCATGTAATAGGCAATCTCCTTCAATGGTCTCACAATGACCAACACCCAATGACCCCTACACATAATGATCCATATAGGTTAAATAGTACTACAAAGAAAAATACTTTAAATAGTTAAGGGGACTAAACCTGGATTATAAGGGACCAAGAAAAATTGATCCCCATCTGCTGTTTTTAGGCAGTTTGATAGGTTTTTTGTTCGGTCTGATAGAGATCCAGATTGAGAGCTGACTAGCCCAGGGTTCACGAGACCAATAAGGTTTACCATATTTGCCATTTTTAAATAGTCAAATAGGTACCTAAATATATGAAATTCAATTAAATGAGATTTTAATTTAAAAGAAAGGGAAATGTAAAACAAAATGGGATTTCTAGAATTACCTCATGTATACTGATATCACTGTGGTTCCAATCTCAACCATGGAACCAAACTGCAAAATATCTTCAGGGAAAGAGGAAGGTATCATGCTCAAAGCCAAACACTTCCTTGGGCATGTGAATTGTCAGAGTCTCGTTAGCAGGCAATAACTTGGTCTGGGCAAGTTGGCAAAAGGCTAACAGAGGAGGTGGGATGTCTAGCTTTGAGAGATCCTATTACAAGAAATAAATAAAGAAATATAAGTTAGTTTGTGTGTGAACTAAAATAAACAACTCTAACTAAACCCAAAAATAGACGTGGTATATAATATAAACGACAGTTTCTAGTACATACTGACGGAAGAAAGGTTATAGACGTCGGTAAATACATAACCGCCGTTGTATAAACGTTACAACGTCGCTACACTAAAGAAAGGTCGTCTAATTAAAATGTAGTTAATGCTTTCATGAAATAGACGACGGTTTATAAAAGAATTAGACGACGGCAAAAATGACAGTCGTTATTTTCAATGCCCAATAAATTGCAAAACAAGTAAAAGCATCGTGGTATTTAACTCAAAACATCGGTTCTTGGAAGAAACAGACGTATTATTGTTTTCCAACGTCGGTAAATATATATCGTCGTTGTTTGAAATGTTAACGTCGGATATTTAAAAGATCGACGTTTATTTAAAATTTAAAAGGCAGAAAAAGAAAATATCAGAGATTTTACCGTGTCATCTTGCTGTTTTCTAGCAGTATCAGCATCAGGCTTTGGATCTTCTACCCCCAAAGCTATGGGTCTGATATTAGTGGCCCCAGAGCAGCTTGCCTTATCAAACATTGGATTTTTTGGGCTTTGATCTTGAGGGGGTAAAGGAATTGGAGAAATTGGGGTTTTGAGCATGTTGGGATCAAAATTGGGAACTAGTTGACGGAATTGTGCCAACATAACCTCCCTCTTTGCTCTGACTACTTCCATTGTACTTTCCCTTGACCTCGCCTCAATCCTCAAGGTCTCTTCTCTGACTGCCTCCATCAGAATTTCCTTCAATTTGTCAGCAAATTTTACTCTCTACTGTCTCGGCAAATTGAAGAATTGAGTTGGGGAAACGCCAGCACCAACTCCTCTGACTCTCCCACCATTCTCGGGGGTTCCCAAAGAAAGAGTCAAGATATCATTGCTCCCAGAGACAGTCAAAGTGCCTTCGGAGACTTGCTTTTGCAAATCATCCTAAAAGAGAGAAAGAGAGATTGTTAGACACTGAGTAGAGTGTAAAACGGATAAATAAACCGACGTAATATATCATTTACAACGGTGGTTTTATTAAATAACTAACGTAGTATTCATTTCGCACGTTGGTAGTTAAATGCCTTCGTTCTTTATAATTTACAACGTCGGGAGAAAAAACTCGTCGTATATTTAAAAGCAAACAGATTAATAGAACATAAATCAAAGACCATTGTAGTATTTCAATTAAGACGACGGACTGTTGAACAAACAGACGTAGGACTTAATTTCATACGGCGGCATAAAATTACTGTCGTTGTATAAGCATTCTAACGTCTAGATGAGATAAAACCGTCGTAATTTTTAATGAAGAAGTAAAAAAACTCAATTGAAATATGCGTTCTTTTCCAGAAATTGTGCACCACAAATTTCAGTGAAATAGACAGAAAGAGGGAGAGTGTATGCGTGAGTAAACTTAAAACAAAACGGCCGTCTCCGGAATTTAAGCCGTCGTATTAATTGTATCTAGACGTCTGATTTATGCAAAAACCGACGTGCTATTCTTTTTGAAACGACGATAAATAAAAACCATCGTGGTGTTTATTTAATTATGTCGGTTATTTAAACGTGCGATGTCTATACCAAAATAAAACACTATGTTTTTCAAATTTAGAACAAAGTTAGTGAGACTTACGATTAATTTTGCCTTCTCTGCAACCTGTGGATCAGGGATGTTTCCCGTTTTATCTGCTCTTGCCTTCTTTCATAGAAGAGCTCGATCGATTTCTTCCCCGGGCATGTTTTCTTCTAATTCATCCTCCAAACGTACATACCCTTTTTGAGACAACCTATGGTTGTACTCCAATTTCTCCCTCCTCTGTTTCTGCCCAGAATGCACAGCCTCAAAATCTGGGGATAACCTTGAAGCTACAAAGGCATCCCATTGCAATTTCTCTATGAACTTATAAAGCTGAGGAGGTTCTTTTAACTTCTCCTTGTCATTTGCAAGTGGAAGGATAAACTGCCTAGTTAAGGTATACTTAAAATCCTTCCATTTTTTGGCGGCAGACGGCAGAACCATCTTCTTACACCCTTCCCCAATAAAAAAAGCCATTTGAACAGCTTCCCAAAGCTGCTCCTTTAGGTCCTTGGGCAATTGAGTCCATTTCTTGTCCACAAGAGGGACTCTGGTGCGTGCCAAAACACCAATGTAAGACTGCATCTCAACAGCAACCTTGCCATGTGGTTTGCCCCTTTTATTGAACTCAACCACATGCTTAATCTTCTGAATTTTCCTCTTCACAACACGGCTCATTGTATTGATACCGCGGGTGGATTTTGGTTCCTCAACAAATGTGGTTGTGCTGGGGCCTTTGACGGAAGTTGAAGAAAATCTCATCCTCTTCGAGGATTTTCTTTGAACTGATTTGCCTTCAGCCATTTCAGCCTTTGAAACTGATTTGGCTTCATCCCTTTGAGCCTTTGAAACTGATTTGGCTTCATCCCTTTGAGCCTCTGACACTTGAGCTTCCTTGTTTTGAGATTTTGAAACCATTTTTAATTAATCTGCAAGAAAAACAACATCGGTTATTTAAAAAGAACGACGTAATAATAAAGAAACGATGTCCGAAAAAATACAGCCGTGATATTTAATTTAGGACGACAGTTGTAAAACAACACCGTCGTCGTAAATACAACTCCACGACTGTAACACGAAAACAGCGACGTCCTATTAAACAGTCTCTCAGACCATGTATGGAAATAAGACGACGGTTTTATCTCATTCATGACGTAAATGTGTATACACCACGTCGGTTATTCAGCCTAAGAACCGACGTGGTTTAAAAATTACAATGTCAAACACAAAAGGCAACCGTTGTCTTACTGAGATGTGATACAGGAAAAACGACAGTTCTTTCTCCCATGAGATGACGGTTTTATCTTTTTTCCGATGTATTAATTGTCACACCATGACGGTTATTAACAACCGTCGTGGTGTGTCAATTCTAACATCGCAAACAAGATAGAACTATATTCTTTTGACGTCCTGAGAGTGATGGACTAATGAATTTAATCAAACCAGTGAAAGATTTCCTTATTTTGACGGAATCTTGTTTCCAGACTCGTTCTTTCAAATGAAAGATATAAAAAAGGAAGAGATTGAGAAAAAAAAACCTTTGGCATGCAAAGAAACTTTCCTTCCGACGTAAGAAAATGATGATTTGGAGACGAAGACGATGACGATCACGAGATTCAGACGATGATGTTTACGAAGCTACTTTTGGGAAATGAGAGGGAAACTGAGATATTTTATCGGTGAGAGAGAACGTAGAACATTAGGTCAGGTGACGAAAATATTTTCCCAGAGTTCAATACAACGACGGTTTTATTAAAAACCGCCCTAGTATTTAGTTATAACGACGGAAAATAAGTAGGAACTGACGTGGTTATCACTAAAGCCAAACGACTTTTGGAATTCCGACGTGGTTATAACGGCGCTTGTTTATCTAAACTGACGTTGTCCTTCGAAATTCAATGACTACTTATTTTAAGAAACCAACGTGGTTACTTTGGGGTTCTGAAAATGACGTCGTTCTCTTGTTAATACACGACAAAAGTTTACTTTGCCGAAGTGGAATTACATGTTACCCCTTATGCATAATCGACGTTGTTGATTTTAAAAGTCGTTGGCCTTAGTTTACGGGTTGACGTGGTTAATTATATTTATACGTCTCCAATTGTTAAAAAACGACGTCGATTAGTTAAATATGACGTCGCTACTTGTAATAGAACCGACGTGGATATTTACGATAATTTGTTTAAATATGATTTTTTTCACGAGTTTTTGAACTCTCAGTTTTAGGGTTTCAACTTCTTCTTTCCCAAAGCAGGAAAAAGAACATTTCAGATTTCAATTAGGGTATCTGAAAGACAAATGTGGACACTTTAGCTTCTTATCCATTTGAAATCCAAAGTGTCCATACCTTCCGACGTCACTTTGGTAAGATCGGGATCCAGAGATCTCACTGGTGAGATTTCATACCTCTTGCGATCCAATTTTAATTTTCATGTGACGACGGTTTTCTATATAAACCGTCGTGATTTTTCTTGGAGCAATAAAAATAAGAGTTAAGTGGTAGTGTTCGCACTCCTTAATCTCAGTTTCCTAATTTCCTTGTTTAATTTTGATTTTTCTTTTCTCTCTAACAGAGAAGGCAGACGTATAAAAAAAATTAGCAAAGTGTTGGAGCGAAAAAAAAAAAAATCTTACAAAGCAATAAAAATTAAGACATCGGTTTACAGAGAAAGCAGACGTATAAGTTGAATAAATACGACGATAATTGAACAAACCGACGTGGTTATGACTAAATATTGTACGACGTATAAGAAATACACGTCGGCAAATTACGACGTGGGAATCTTATTTTAATGGTCCTAGAACTAAAAAACTGACGTGGTTATGTAATAAAAAACCGACGTGGTTATTGACCAACAAACCAACGTGGTTATTGAATAAATAACCGCCGTGGTTTTTGAAGATTTATTATATAAATTGGGCACTTTCTTTCAGTTTCAGTTTTCATTTAAGGTTCCAACTTCTTTCTCTCTCACAAACACACATACATCTTCGCTCTCTCTGACCTCTCTAGGGGCAATAATTTGGATGTTAGTTATGTATGCGTTTTGGTGTATCTCAAAGACACCAAAACGCATATATCATTAACTTTCAAAACGTTGTCTTTCTCAAATTTTGCCGTCGTCAGTTCAGTTCAGGTTTTGTTTTGGATTTTGAGTATTTAAAATATTGTGTATTTAAAGGTTCGATTATGATCCGGATCCAAAGATCTGAATGGTCATATTTCATTCATCTTGGGATCTCATTTTAATTTTATTTTGACGAATATTTTCTATATAAACCGTCGTGATTTTTATCAGTTCTACTCATATTGTTGATCTACCGTTGTAGGCTAACAAAATTAAAAAAAAATTAAAACCTTACAAAGCAATAAATATTAAGACGGCGGTTTATAGAAAAGGCAGACATATAAATTAAATAAATATGACGGTAATTTTAACACGTCATTGTTTTCTAATATACTGACGTGGATCCATAATATTATACGTCACCGACTAAGAACATTTGGTCGTGTTTATGTAGGAGTTAACACGGCTGCTTTTTTGTGAACCGTCCTTTTTACTTTCTACGTCGATTTCTTCATACCTGCTGTCATTGTTTTTCGTTCAGAATTTAACTCTAAAGAAAACTGTTTTAATAAGACGACGCTTTTTTATTTGGGTGTGTCGTTTTTTTAAATTATTCAATAGGACCTCCATTTTTTAGGCATTTAAATTACTTATCCACGACGGTTTTCTGTTACCGACGTCTTTTTAAACCCAACGACGGTATTTTGTTCTACCGTCGTCTTTTTCTGGTCGTCTTTTTCACTTTTTGTAGTAGTGAAACAATTTAGTCTATTTGAAAATACTTATTGATTTGCAGTATGTTAACAGATACTTTGTTCAAATGAATGGCAAATTTAATTATGTCATCCACGAAACAGTAAGTGATGAATCTAATGGTAAATGTATGGCTAGAAAAGATAGTGATGAGAACTTTCTAATATCAATTGTGAGAAGACCGTCATTAGCCTTTCAAGTATTTATGTGCAGACATTTGAGGAGGCGGCGTTTTTAACAAAGGTCGCAACAATTTAGCAGCTCTTTTAAGAATCACAGTTTTTATTAAACTTTTCAACAATAGCAAAAAATAAGAGGGTGCAAGGCCTAAGTAGGAAATCAAAGTGGATACCCTCCAAATCAAAAGTCCTATGCACCCCCATTGTTTGCTATTGTTGAAAGATTTCATAAAAACTGCAGTTGCTAAAAAGAGGGAGAAAATCTTTACAAGTTTTGTTAAAAACCATTTGGAAAGAGCATAGCTTTTGCGGCAGAGAGATTTTTGGTGAGAGCATGCACTTGCATTAGCTGAATTGTGAGGAGAAGTAGCTTTTGTGCTGATGTTGATGGAGTGGGTCATCATCATGATTTGGTTGAGTTCTTCCATGTCTTGCTTGTGCACCAAACGTAACCCACACTTCTTTATACCTGAGCAATATATTCTGTCCGAGGGCCAAGAAAGAACGTCATAAAAAGTTTGGAATGAAATCTTCATCTGACTGCATTTTTGGTCGACTCCATAATATGATACACAAGATACCCAAAGGTGAGGTGACACAAAATGGCCTTTTTTAATGTAATCACTACTCACAGGGGCACCTTCTCCTAGGCGACATTCAATTTGAAAATAGGTAGAAATGTCATAAAGTGGATTTGGGTGATCCACAGGGGCACCTTCTTCTTCAAAGACAGCACAAAAAGCAATCCAAATCGGCGTGGTACATGGAGGTAGCTCCACAATTAAGGAATCTCCTACTCTTTGATTATTGAACCACTCTGGAATTCTACTTCCAGGTGTTACAAATTGCAAAACGCGGATACACTTGGGAATCTCCAATCCAGAGCGATACTGAGCAATCCAGAGAGAATTGATTAAAGGTACTTGTACCATGTATAGGTTAGTAACTTGATTATTTATTATTATTATAGCAAACAAAGAGAGATAGAGAGACAGAGAGAGAACCTCAACGAATCTCCGATCCAGAGCAATCCTGAGCATTCCAAGTATTATACTATCATCGCAGCCATCACTCTCAACCAATCCGTAGCAATTCGCACAACTCAAGTTAACATAACTTCCGTTTTTTATGCTCAACTTTGGCAACATTTTTAAGGAAGTGCAATTGTCTGTGTCTATTCGAATAACGCAGAAGCCTTCATTATCAACCAATCCAAAGCGGAGATGGGGCAATTGTTGAAGCCTTTGGCACCCATCCACGAAAAATGTCATAAGCTTAGGAAGACATCCAATGCTTGCAGGAAGGCTAACAAAATTGTTTCGACTAAGGACTAATTGTTCTAAAGAGGACAAGCAGCCAATATCAACGGGAATATCCCCTTCACAAAGACCACAATCACTCACAGTCAAATACTTCAAAGACCATAAACCGTGTAGCGAACCCAACGCAAAAGCCTTTCTTTGGAGGCCCCCCCAAAACCTTGATTTTTTACGCTCTGATTTATTAGGCGGCATATTTATCTTTAAATCGGGCCACCAGTATATTTTTGTGCGTTCGTCACTGTATGAGCATCCATCTGCCCAGAGCCCTACAAGAGACTTCAAATTACAAATTTCACTCGGAAGACCCAAGAGATTTTCACAGTTGCTTATGTTCAAAATAGTAAGGCCAACAAGACGTCCAATTGATGAAGGTAATTTCTCAATGGGTGTCCCGTTTAAATTAAGAGTTGACAAATTTTCCATTTGTCCTGAAAATTCTGGAATCTTTTTTAGTTTTGAGCAACTTTCAAGACTGAAAGACACAAGAGAATCCATTTCTACCTCACTTGGAAGACTCTTAACACTTTTGCATCCATCTAATATTAATTTTGTAAGCCATTTGAGATATGCAATGGACGGGTGAATCTCAACTAAATTCTCACACCCTTCAAGATTCAACACCTGGAGTTTTGGAATGCCAGTGAAATTTGGGGTTGTTGCCAAGTTTAGAGACCAACTAAGGTCCATGTATTTCAAATTGGGCAAGTCCTGTCCAATATTACATGAAAAATAGTAGAATATATAATTAGCAACAAGAAAACTTATAGTAGAATATATAATGGCATATGGTCAGTAATCTTACAATTCTTTCATCCCAGAGCCGAACTAGTTCGCTGCACTGCATCTTAAGTGAAACAAGTTTATTCGGTTGAAAATTTGATGGGAGATATTTGGAAGAATACCAATTCCATTTCATAATTCTTAAGGAATTAGGAAGAATTCTGGGGATCGAGGAAATGATCACATTATCAACTTCAAGAAATTTCAAGTTAATCATCTTAGAGAATGCTTCACAATTCCAATCTGCCTTTTCAAGTTCTGCCATGCTTAAGGCAATGCCTTGAATTTTGTTAGTTGCCTGTAATAAAGAATAGCAAGGGAAAAGTTAATTCCACATTTAAGACTAATATTGAGTTAAAAAGAAATCACATTTATTATAATAAATTGGTATTTTCTACATTTCTTACCGTATTGTTTATCAATACATGAATGATGTCATTACGATCATACAATCGACTGCGTCCACCAGGCTCAGTTGACTCTTGAAGAACAATTTGAAATGCCATTTCTTGTATCAAATCATGCATCCAAACAATGTTGGTTGAAATCTCAACAGTTAAGAGCGACTTCTCAACGAGAGCATTTATCCCACCACAACGGTCACAACTCTCTAGAATTTCAATTACTTTATTCTTGTCCTTCCCCTTAAGGAAAAATGCAACATCAAGAAATATATTCTTGTTCGTCTCATCTAGTCTATCAAAACTGATTTTGAGCAAATCGAAAATTTCTATCTTAGGAATTTTCTGTAGCTTATCCAATTCATTTTTCCATTCATCTCGATCTCTCTTATACACAGAGCATCCCAAAATTTTAAGAGCTAATGGAAGGCCTCCAGCATACTTTACAAAGCACTTGGACAATTCCCAAAAACCTTCCTCAGGCTCAAATTTTTTAAAGGCGTTCAGACTAAAGAGCTCAAGAGCCTCATCATCACCTAATCCCTCTACCTTATATGATATCTCCATATCATGCTTTTTAACCAACCGTTCATCTCTAGTTGTAATGATGATTATACTCCCCTTACCAAACCAATCCTTTTCCTTAGCAAATTTCTCTAGTTGGCTTGATGCATTCACATCATCAAGAATGAGAAGAACCTTTTTATTACATAAGCAATTCTTAATGAAATGGGTCCCCCAGTCTTCATTCAAAACTTGAGTAATTTGTTTCTTCAAGATAGGGAAAAGAAGCTGTCTTTGTAGATCAACAAGACGATTACCTTCAGAAGCCTCTCTAACACTAGCAAGAAAGCAGCTAACTTCAAAATGAATAGAAATGCTTTCATAAACAAGCCTAGCAATGGTTGTCTTGCCAATGCCTCCCATCCCCCATATCCCTACAAAGCGAACATCATCTGTAGGATCTAAAAGCAAATCCATTTGTTCACGTGTAAATTTAATTCCCACTAACTCTGTGGAATCTAACAATTTGAATGTGCGATGCACTTTCCCCCACACCCAATCAACAATCTTTTCAATGAGCTTTCTTTCACACCTACAAGGAAGAACAATGATTAAGTCAAAAGTATAAGGAAGAACAATGAACAATGATTAAGAACAATGGTCTAAAGGTACATCAAAGTGAAAATTGGCTTACGAAAAACCCAAGTATATGTGGAGAAGTTGCTTACTGAATCTTATTTGAATCCAACCCCGATAAATTGGCAACTTTTGTTAAAGCAGCTCTCCAGCGCTTCACCTTTTCTATGTCTTCCCTAAACCTTTTCTCATGCTCAGCGAACGCCCCTGCAAAACTGCCGCTTTGTTTTCGCACATCGGAGGGATCCACATTAAAAAACACAGGCAGAACTGTGCTGTTGGATTTCATGCATTGGAGAATCTTTGTAAGTTCATCCAAGCACCAGGAAGAAGAAGCATAGTTTGGCGAGAGAACAACGATTGCAAGCCTCGATTCTTGGATTGCTTTGAGGAGCTCTGAAGAAATGGTTGTCCCTCTTTCAAGCTTTGGATCATCCTTGAATGTTTTAATGCCCCTGTGCTGCAATTCGTGGTATAAATGGGACACAAAGCTATTTCGAGTGTCTACACCCCTGAAACTCAAAAACACATCGTAGTTCCATTGAGGAGGAGCCGACTGATCAGCTGAAGGATCAGAGGCTCTTTGGGTGCTCAACGTCATTGGAAATCTGCTGCTTCTGCTGTAAACACTACTCAATGAAACAAGAACTTCGCTAATTAAATATTCAAAAATCCAAATACTCAACTGAATAAATACGAAGATGATCATAAATGGCTTGAAAAAGGAAAATTTTGAAATTGAAATTTGGTAAATGAAAATTTAGATAGTCAAACATTACTTCCAATTCGGCAGAGAGAAATCCAACATATTTAGCACAGCTCATAAGGAACAAAAAAGACCAATTTCAACATTAAAACAAAAATATCATGTCATCTCAAATAATGGGTTGGCATTAAAAAGCCTCATCACTAACTACACCAGTCAACTAAAAACTGCAAATGCTTTATCTTAAAGTTACCTTAACAAAGAAATTATGAAAATAGAGACGAAGCAAGGCAGCAGCTTTACCTTAATGTTACAACGCCAGAGAATTGGTAAGACAACCACCACAAGACCAGCAAGCCAAGAAGAAACTCACAAAAAATACAAGATCAGCAAGAAGCAAAGCTAACAGCCTCAGAAAAGAGATACAGATAAAGAGAGAGAGAGATAAGTAATGGCGAGCAGAGAGAGAGGTTGGAAACCGTGTAGAGTACATGGCGAGCACACGGTTGTCAAATCATAGAGAAGATTGAGAGGAGAGAGTGGAGAGTGTAGAGAGAATGAGAGTTGTAGAGTATTTTCTGGTTTTCACTTAATCTTTCATTATTTACAATCAACATATATATACAAGTTCCTAAAACATTAATTATAAAGTCAAGCCCACAATGTTAGGCACCTAAGGTCAAGCTCCCCAAATTATGGTAGGCTACCAACTTAGTCAAGCCCCCAAACATTGTAGGTGCCAAATATTCCACTAATCCTCATTAATTGACTATTGCTAACAACGGTTTCTATTGTCAGCTATCTCCAACGTCAACAATGGGAGTCCAAGTCTTTTTGCGTCAATGAGTCATTTCTTTTGCTTTTCAACGAAGAAGAAAGAGGGCATCATTTCATTTCTGACAAGTTCTTTTGAGTGTGTCATCAGGCCAATTATTTGAAGGAAGATTCACTACTATACCCAATATAGGAGCCCAAATTATAAAAAAACCCTATATGAAATGGACTTTAGAAACACACCCAAAGTCCATTTACAACATAACAAAAAGGCTTTAATTTCTTTTAAATTACAAAACTGACATTGATTTCTTAAAACAAAACCAACCCAAAAACTCATAAAAAACCCAAAACACTTAATAGGGTATCAAAGTAATTTAATAATCAAAATTAAATTCAATAGGGCCAGCTGTCTTTTTTTGGGAAATTTTTTTTTTTGTTTATAGAAATTAAATAGTGTAGGGTTTATTCATAATTTTAGTGCTAAGAATGGGTATATGACTAAATATCTCTTATTTGAATGGTTGCTTTTCTTGGTAAACTATGGTGAGATTTTTTATTTTTTATTTTTTGGTCACACGATAGGGAAAAACTGTGATGTGGAAGGAAAAGGCCATTACTTGATCTTTTCAGCCACACAACGTCTCCAATGAGAAAGAACGGAAGGAACATACAAATTTCATGGAAGTTCCCTCTATGAAATGGGTTTTCTTTTATTTAGCTTTACTTTTATCACCCTCTCTAGGCTATTGTGATCGCTAAAATGAATGGAACATATCTATGGTATATGTAGTAATGCCAGTCTTCTTATAGCTCCGAACTGATTTCCCTAGATTGAAAATGTCATCCTCCGCTTTTGTGGAAATGATTTCCCTATCGTTTAACATAAGTTGTGTCAATAAGAACAAAGCCATTAAAACAAAGCTAGGTCTAATGTGCTTGTAGATCTTGAGATGCAAATTTCATTCCAATTATTTGAATGGTTGCTTTCTTTGATAAACTGTGGTGAGATTTTTTATTTTTTGGTCACACGATAGTGAAAAACTGTGGTATGGAAGGAACATGCTTTTTTTTTTTTTTGTCAATAAAAAGGCAATTACTTTTTTTTGTCAATAAGAGACCACCACGTCGAGGCATCATTGTTATCCGCTCCATAGGAGTGTGCTACTATCACTCTGTACATTTTATTTTTTCCTAGGTTGTAAACTTAATCTTTAGTTACTCTGCTTGCTCGTTTTGAATTTGGGTAGAAGGCATCAAGGACAGTACTAACAAGCTAACCTGAGCTATAGCCCAGGACACTTATTTTTTTTTAAAGACTAAAATAATACCCTAGCCTAGGCCAATCTTATTAACTAATCCCCACTAGGCTGGCTAACCAACCAAAAAAAAAACCCAACACTCTTATCAATCAGCTGACCAGTTCCAAGGCTGCTTCTTCTCAACTCCACAGAGGTCTTTTTCCTCCACCTTTATATTGGGCTATTGTTTTTTGGGGAATTCTAGTAACAATTATGCTAATTTGGAAAATGACTATTTTGAATATATATTATTTTAAATATATGTTATTTTAATAGCGGTATCGGATTCAGGGTTTTTGAGGGGTAATGCTCATTATGTCCCCCGTGTATTTTTTTGTTATCAATGAAATTCATTCATACCATCGAGTTTTCAATAAGTTTGTACGTAAGGTAAATTTAGCTCATGTCATTTTCAAATCCTGGGTCCGTCCCTGGAGGGCATGATAGTCTTAACTGTTGTGTGTGCCTTTACTTTGTGCATGCTAGAAGTTGGGTTTATTCTTGCACTTATTTGCAAGTACTGTAAATTGGGAAATATTCCAATTACAAGGGAGACTGTCGAAATTTCGGTAGAAGTCAAATAGTTTATGAGTTTAAATTGGGGCTAAAGGGCTTTTTGGTAAAGTGAGTCCGACATCTGTCGGATGCTAGATGGGAAGCAGGATTTGTCACGGATTTCGAAGGGGAATCTGGGGCAGTTCCTGTCATTAACCACCTTAGCTGACCACCTTATGTGGCAGGTGATGTGTCATACCATGTCAATTAATGAATGTTGGCATGTGCATTCTATTTTCCATTTATTCTCTTTTCAATAATCCTTAAAAATAAAAATAAAAATAAAAAATTTTAAAAAAAATGAAAAACCATATTTAAAACCCTAGCGTCCCTAGTAAGTGGCCTCACTCAACTCTTCCTCGTGTCTCCAGCACTCCCAGCCTCCATTGTTGCTACACTGCGATAGGAGTATCGCTAGAACATGGCTGAGAGTTGGAGTCCCCTCAATTACCTCGTTCTCTACTTATGCAAATTATAAAATTAACCTCAATGAAGTATATGCAATCTAATCTCAAAGACCAACTTTGTCATTTGGAGAATTTTTTGGTATAAAATCATCAGTCTTTGGATGAAAAATCAATGAAAATGAGTTTTGTGAAAACAATTTAAAACAACAAGGGGAATTCTTGTAATTTCTAAAACTGAAAACAACATGAGGTGTTAGTGTAAATAACTCAAATTTGAACCTTATAGGAACTCTGTGGTACTAAGTCACTCATGTATCTTACCATGCAATGCATAATGTGTAAAATATTGTAGTAAATCATTCTAAATAAATGATTATGGTGTGTTTATAATCATCTTTCATTAATTACTACATATTTTCTACACTCACAGTGTATGTCGTCTCGCTATATAATCAACTTAAATCAGTTAAACTCATCATGCAATGCATTTCTGTTAATGTATGAATTTTGAGTATTTCTTTTGGCTTCCCTTGACAATTTTGCAATAGGATTTTTATTGTTTTTATCAAGCTCAAGTTTAGATTAAGAATAGCTTCTCTAGGTGTTCTTAACTATCAACTATCCTATGGAGGTTCAAGCAAATTGACAAAGGTAAATTTGCATTGCATTACATTGCATTTTCCAACTTCTGAAGATTATGACTAGTCAACCTCTGCCTCAGTAGGAATTCCAACTCACTGTTCCAGCTGGATCCTACCCATATGTTTTTTTCTTATTCTGCAAAATTCCCAGCTGTCATTTGACGTTTCTGACCTAAGGAATTTGGTGTAAATACCTCTGCATTCCTTTTTGGGGGCCGTCACTTTTGTAGGCAAGTTTTGGAAAGTTTCTATGGAAACTTTTGCTTCTTCCTCAAGAGCAAACCTTCATATTTTTCATCTTTGAGTTTTCCAAATTGATTTTTCGAAAACTGCATTTGAAATATGAAAACCTCATCTTGCTAGATCAAACACTCTCTCATATATATATCTAGGTCAGATTCAAGATTGATTTCTTCAAGACTATGGTTTCTTGAAGAAATTGGTCATTCTCCTTTGAATCCAAATTTGGTTTCTATTGGAGTTGGAGTTTGCAAGCTAGTGCCATGGGATGAACGAGCTGAAGAAGGAGCTGCCATTGCCATGAAGAACCAAGCTTCAAGCTTTGCTAAGTTGGAGAAGAAGATTGCACAAAGGAGGTATAGCTCATCTTCCTAAATAGATCTAGGTTTTGCTTGAGCTTGCTTGTATTCCTTTGTAAGAATCTTTTTCTACTTAGCGGATTGCCTGGTCGGTTGATGACCTCCAGTTTTTCCCAATGGTGGGTTTCTGGGTGAACAAAATCTGTTTTGCATATCTGTAAATTTTTCTGGGTTTGTGTTCTTGGTGGTTGACTAGTCATCTATATCTGCTGTTTGCTGTTTACTTGATAATGATGACTTCACACACTTTCACCATAGTTGTTGCTAGCACAGGGGATGCCTAGATTGATGGGTCATTCTGAGTGCCTAGGTTGTCACTAGTAATCTTCTAGGGCTGCAGGTACTTTATGGCATGCTCTGTGTGTTCTCTTGATTATTGAGTTGTTGTGTCTTGTTTGTTTAGTTAAATTTACCCCCCGTCACCTAAGTATAAATTTCAATTTCCTTCCAATTTTTTTGTGATAAAGTAATACATAATGGACTAAATAAACATCCTCCAAAGTTTCAAGAAAACTTTCCAAGTTTTTCTTACAATTTCCGTGGTTTTTATTCAATTTTTATCAATATCGATAATATCCCGAAATTTTCGAAACCATCGATATTTTAGACCTTGGTCTACAATGACAAGGAAATTGAGTGATTTTACAAGTCCAAATTCTGCAACCCCAAGTTTTGTTTTATTTTCTTTTCCTACAATTGCAGATAAGTTTCTCTGTCTTGCTTGTAAATGCTCACTGATGAATAAGTGTATATACACATATATTTTTGTAAGGGAATTCATTGAAGTATATGTTTTGGTTCTTTGGATCAGTATTGGCATTTCTTTGAATGTGGTTCTTTTTTATGGGATGATAACCATCCTACTCATGTTCGAACTTATTGCACGATTCATTCGAAAATATCAAGCATTGTCTGGATTCAATCCATGATTATTATCAAGTTTGATCGAGTTCACTTTCCACCTTCCATCCAAGCATATAACTGCTCTAAGTTGAGCCTAGCAATTGCATTTTATGCTTGGATATGGCTTTAGGACATTGCTTGCAGTACTTTGTGGGCTCCCTGATCAAGAACATGATAAATCATATATTTCAACTCCCCACAACACTCCTTTCTTTGATGATCTCTTCTTCATTGGGAAATCTACTCGGTTTGCATATTTTTTATAATAAGCACCTCATCAGCTGTGTTAAAAATCATATTTACCTTAGGTTCTTGTGTTGTTTCTTCTGGGCTCATTGTATTCTCCAGTCCAGTCTCACCAATCTCAACCTCATCATTTTCTTTACTAATCTCCAAATTTGAATGGATTCTTGAAGATTCTTCCATCCTAAATAATTCAAAATATTAATATAAACTTCCTGTAATACATATGCAGTATAATACCAATTAAATTAATATTGTATAGGTATGTGTATGTAATTCAGGAGCACTTATACATTAGGTATATTCTTACAATAAAGAGAAAACCAATTAGGAGAGAGTAACGGGTTTGTGATGAATCATGATAGACAAGAACAAAGTTGGCTGTTTAAATAAGCAATCCCTCATGCAACATGGTTGAGACAAAGCGACTGACCTTGGAAGGATTAACAGCCCTATTGTTAGGACTGCTGCAACTACCTTTGGTAAGCAAAATAATAAGCACTACCAAAATAATATATATATATATATATATATATATATATAAATGTTATATATCTAGGTAATTGTGGGGACTCCAACTCTCAGCCACGTTCTAGCGATACTCTTATCACAGTGCAACAATAATGGAGGCAGGGAGTGCTGGAGATGCGAGGAAGAGTTGAGAACAGACATGAGGCTACCAAGGACGCTAGGGTTTTTTAATTTGTTATTTCAGTTTTTTTTTTTTAAGGATTATTGAAAAGAGAATAAATAAAAAAATAGAATACACATGGCAACCTTCATTAATTGACATGACTTGACACATCAACTGCCAAATAAGGTGGTCAGCTAAGGTGGTCAATGTTGTGTGTCTAAAATAGCATTATGAGAATTATAACTCTAATATTATGTTCGACAATCACTAGAATGAGTCAACAAACTAAAAGAACAGAGATCAAGAGAAAGAGAGAGACCGATGATGAATGGGAAAATGATCCAACTGTTGTGAAAATGGACAAACACTTTCACTCACTCCCCTAATGATCTTGTTGTTGATGGACTTTGTGACACACACAATGATGGATGAATCACACACACACACACACTTGAGACAACAACCAAGCACAAAGTGACACAAGAATTTATAGAGGTTCAGCAATTGCCTACATCCTCTTGGGGATCCCCTTGAGAAATTCATTTCATGAAAGAATAAGTTACAACTTTGGTTTTACACAGAAAATCCCCTTAAAACTCTATTCTCTCCCCAAACTCTCTTTTCTCTCACACCCCTTGCTCAACACTTTGATGCACTTGTGAATACTCTCACTGTAACATCCCGGTCCGAAAAAGAATTAAAATAATTAAATTAAGAGAAAATAAATTTGGATGAGAAAATAAATTGAAATAAACAATAAAAATAAAATGATTTGAATTAATTTAGGGTTTTGGAAAATAATAAATATTTACTTAATTTTTTTAAAAGGGGCAAAATGTCATTTTAAGTTCGGGAAGGAATTTGGGACTTCCGGTTATACCATTGCGTAGAGCACGTCGAAACGAGTCCGTAGACACGTAATGGACTCGAATCCGAGTTATAACGAGAGAGATACGAGAAAAATTGAAGGAGGGGCAAAATTGTAATTTTGAAAAACTGGTTTTAAAAACCAGATTTCTCTCTCTCTCTCTCTCTCCCTCCTGTCGCGAGCCCCCCTCCCCTGTTACAGCAGCGACGGTTCCACCGTCGCCACCACCACCACCGGCCTCCACTCCGGCCGGGATCGGACCCAAAACGACCAGCACATCCCCGCCGTCGAACCCCAGCCCTCCTCTGCCGTCGCCAGCAGCTCCAGTCGCCGGAAAATGCTCGGAATCGCGTGGGTTTTGACAGAATTTCTCCGGCTTCGATCTCCGTCGTCCGGCCACCGATTTCGACGAGTGAGGTATGGATTTTAGACTATTTTTCATGCTCTAGCTGCTGGTTGTGTTGGATAGGAGAAATTTCTGAGTTTTGGAAGTCAATTAAGCGATAGAAAAATCTGCCGGTTTCGACCTCCGTGTTCAGCCACTTCCGGTTAGTTTTTGGGGTATGCCCAAGAACAAAAGTGACTCCAAATTAGGTGTATTACCTAGGGTAGGAGTTTGGAGTCAAGATGTTAAGTTTTTCCGGCGAGCGGTTATCGCTTTGGACACCCACGCGCTGCCGGTGCGTGTGCTGCGCGTGGGCACTGTGGCAGAGGGGTATTAAGCCCCAATGCGATCCCCTGTTCCTCACGAGCGCGTAGGATTTTACGGATCTCAATTTGGATACCGTATGAGTCTCGAACGGATATCGCCTATTACGCGTTATCCGGGTTCAACAGGTTTAGACCGTTGGATGTTCTTGAATTTATTATATGTTAACCTGGGCATCCTTAGGATTGAGTAGGATTCGACGGATCGTAAAACGGAGTCCCGGATACTCCGGAAATGCCAACCCTAGGGCTAGGATTTCAGTAACCGTCCGATCGTACGATCGTGAGTGATCCGGCCGTCCGATCTGGACCAAACTTGCAGGAAGTGTATCCTAGACCTTGTGGAACCTATAGGAACTTTCGGATCGTAAAATGGAGGTTGTGGGCCCCACGGGCCCGGTTGACCCAGTTTGGACAGTTTGATTCTCGGTTGACCATGAGTCTTCCGAGATTGTTTTACCCTTCGGAAAGTATTATAATAACCTTGAGAGAGAGTCTAGGGTCTCGGTTTTGAATATTAGTATTTAAGTGGACGTTTGTCTTCAAGAGGGTTTAGTTTTTCTTTATGAAATTCTTGGATATTATTTGATGATGGAAATTATGAAATGGACGAGTATGGGATACTCGAATTGTTGGGTGGTGAAAGTGAGTCTTAGGACTCGGTTATGATTATTGGAAATAAATGGCATGATTATGTGATGGAAGTATTACACATGAATGTAATAGTTTATTGAAGTTCATTTTATATTTATTGGTTGAATTTATTATCTTTGTAAGTATTTGTGATATATGTTGGTTTTGACATATTCTAGTATCTGGACTTGTATATATACAATACTCGAGAAAGTGCTATGTTTGTTTAATATGTGTGGGGTACTTGGGATGTGGTTGTGAGATAAGGAGAGATGTGAGTTAGAATGTCAGTTTGAGTGCTATTAGCACTACCTTAGGTACCCCCTGGATATAGAATATACTTGAGAGTTTGTTGTCTATACTATGTATAGAGGTTTGGAACAATAGAATTAAGGAAGGAAATATCATCTTAAGATATGGTTATAAAGGTTACGAACTCCACCATCATACGTACCTCCCCCTTGGATAATGATACTTGGAAACAGTGGTTACGGACACTGGGATATATGAAAATGGATAAGGTTTGGTTATACTATTCACACACGTGCCGGGTTTAGGGCGTGTGGGCTTTATTGGTCACGGATCCTGGAATTGTTGGATGCCGGGAAAATTATGATATGGTATGGATATAACGGAACCCGGGGCATACCTTAACGGGGTGCTACTGTAGACCCTTAACGGGGTAGTCCGCGCGCGTAGGACGGTTCCAGGCGTACGGGTCTTGAGGATTCGTCCGTACGTGCTGGGTTAGAGTGTCAGTCCCCCAGTTGGACGACTCATCCCTAGCCACATGGACATTTGAGGGCCGGATAAGTGTGAGCTAGTCAACAATCCCCTGTTGGATTGTTTCCCCCAGTACATGATGTGCATCATCATATGTACCTCCCCTTGGATATTGATATATGGAAATTATGGATATGGTCTGGATATGACGGAAACCCGGGGCATACCTTAACGGGGTGTCGCTGTAGACCCTTAATTGGGTAGTCTGCGCGCGTAGGACTGTTTCAGACGTACGGGTCTTGATTCTTCGTCCGTACGGGCTGGTTGAGTTTAGTCCCCCAGTTGGACGGCTCGTCCCTAGCCACATGGACATTTGAGGGCCGGATAAGTGTGAGCTAGTCAACAATCCCCAGTTGGATTGTTCCCCCTGGTACAAGATGATGGTGAGAGGTTGGTGTTATTATATTACATATATGTATATGTAGTTTTGATTTTAGTTTGAGACTTTGTGAGCTTGTATATGTATGAACGTATAAGCCCTGGATTTGGGCAGTGTTGTTTGGCACCATACGCCTTGAATAGGGTATGGTTGCGGGATTGAACTGTTATAAAAGGAATAATTTGATATTGTATTCATTGTGTTTTTGTCAGTTTTGGGATTTGTGATAGATCTGAAATGTATAGTTGGTTCGGTGGTAAATAATTGTTTATTAACAGAGTAGTGACTTTTGAGATGAGAACTACGTGTGGCTTGATCCCTGGTCCAAGGGTACGTAGGCAGCCTGGGGTTTCACCAGGTGCAGCCGCGGAATATTATTGCGTTTAAAAGGTTTGATCGATTCTGAATGTGCGATCGGGTTTTCGATGTGATTGTTGGATTTGAATCCGGTTTAATGATTTCTGTGGTATTTGTAAAGTTGTTTGAGGTCATTAATTACATGGCTTATGTATTAATTGACTTAAGAACTTTGTTGGTTCTGTTTTGAATTATTTGAAGGCCGGAGGCCAATTAGATGTATTACCTGAGATTATATTGTGCATGCTGCTGGTTGGTGTTGTTAAATGGGAATTTGGTGCAGGTTGAAATTTGGGGAATGTTCAATTTACAGGGGAGATTCTGCCGAATTTTCGGTGGAAAGTCTCGTGCCCTATATCTTTTTGGGAAAAGAGGTTATAGTTTCAGTGAGTGGGCCTGACATCGGGGTGATGTCGGAATTTCCATAGGATTCGTCTCGGGTTTCGAGGAATTCGGGGCGGGTCCTGTCACTCACAACCTTGGTGTTTCCCTCCTTGGTGTCTAGACCATCAAGACCCCAACTCAGCTTCTAACTTGAACTGATTGCTCTCCCTCACGTTCTCCCTTGGTGAGTTTAATCTCCTTTAGACACACTAGCTCCCAGCTACTTGACCACTCCTTGAGATTAACCACACCTAACTTGAGGAATAAAGAGCCCTCCCTTGGTGAACGAAGCCACCCCTTGGTGAACTAAGCCACCCCTTGGTGAACTAAGCCACAGCCATAGCCACACCTTGTCTTCAACTTGCTTTCTCATCTTATAATGTCTTGCTTCATCCCCATTATCTACACAAACCAATGGACAAGAGATAAGGTATCAGATTGTTCTCCACGTTCCTTCCTTTAGTCATCCACTTAGACTAAAGGTTAGAACAAGTAAGTAATATAATCCCACTTCAGCCACCTCCCACTAAACCAGAAAATGGAGAGGGAATTCTTTGAAGCAAGTAAACCAATTGGCAATAAGTGCTCTCCCAACTATCCAGCAGGTAGTCCACCTTCTTTTACCTCAGAAGTGACCCATTAAGCCCCTGCAATCTTGTGGAAAGCGATAGTCACCGAAAAAGTAGTTGAAAACACGTAGGAAACCATCAGCACAGCATGAAGGGCGACTGGTCGCGGATACCTTGCGACCGGTCGCAGAGACCTTTTGGATACCTTACGACCGGTCACAGATACCTTGCGACCGGTCGCTCCAGCTTTTCTCAAACTTCTTCGACTCTGTGTAAAAACGACCGGTCACCCAAACCTTGCGACCGGTCGCGTCCTGAGACACCTGCATCCTTAAATGTGAGCCATTTCAGAACACCAACCACCGTGCCTGCAACGAGAATATGAGGATGCATGGGCTCCATCATTGTGGGAAAGGGACTCATCCATGTTGGAGGGCCAACTATTTAAGCTAGCTCAAAGTTGCTGCTCTTTGAATGCTTACAACTTGTAGTGTGATATTCAACATGAACCCACTGCAGCATGGGTTAATATATCTGAGAATCCTCAGTTCTACACAACCCACAAAATACGTTTGCCATGGTGTCCTAAATTTCAGTTCTTTAAACTAACAGTCCATTTTGTTGAGTGTTTGTCCCCAAATAGAAATAATAATAATAAATATATAATAAGACCAGTTTCAATAATGAATGAGTTAACATAATTGTTGATTCTCACAAGTCAAAACTAGAAGCATCGATTTCATTTCAAAAGTTGGAGAAATAACTCATAGTGAGACAATCCAAAATGGGTTCCTACAGTTTGGGGTTTCTTGGAGTTCATCCAACAAAATGCCAAAAGTTCCCCTAAAGAACCTGCAGGATTCATCTTATAGGTTTTGATCATTTTATGATCGACACTGAGTTTAACAACCACATATTCCTAAAAGTTAAATACTACAGTGTAATTCAAGATACAACTAGCACTGCCCAATTCTAATCAACATATTGTGATATTTATTAATGAACCTCTCATAATTCCAGTCTGTTGCATAATTTATTTAAAACTAAGATATGCTAAATAAATAAGAGAAGACTGCATATTGAAAGAGATTGCACAAACTATCAAACACACGATCAATGAAGCAGACAAGGGAGGAGTTCCAACAAACCAATTGAAGATCAGATCAATTCTCAATGCTTCTACAGCACTCTTGGTTTTATTCACTATCAATGCAGGAAAAAAAATTTACAATATGTCCTATTTATGAGCGATTGGAGTAACAAAACAAGATTTACATCACAGCAAAATGTATGTACATTGCAGCATAGAAGTACAGATAGTGTTGGGAGACAGACGGTGGTGACTTACTAACAATATCAATTGTGAGAAGAGCGTTATTGGCCTTTCAAGTATTTATGTGCAGACACTCGATGAGGAGGAGGAGTTTTTAACAAAGTTAGCAAAAATTTAGCTCCTCTCTTAAGAACAACACTTTTGATTAAACTTTTTAACAATAGTGAAAAATAAGAGGGGGCAAGGCCTAAGTAGGAAATCAAAGTGGTTACCCTCCAAATCAAAAGTCCTAAGCACCCCCATTTTTCACCATTGTTGAAAGATTTCATAAAAACTGCAGTTGTTAAAAAGAGGGAGAAAATCTTTACAAGTTTTGTTAAAAACCCTTTGGCAAGAGCATAGCTTTTCTTGCAGCGGAGAGATTTTTGTTGAGAGCTACCACTTGCACTTGCATCAACTGAATTGCGAGGAGAAGCAGTAACGCTGATGTTGATGGCTTGGTTCATCATGATGATTTGGTTGAGTTGTTCCACGTCTTGCTCGTGCACCATGTTGTGCGAAAACACTTCCAAGACCTTGTCGTTGATGGACTACGCAACAATCACAACACAAGCTACGCAAAGATAAATCGCACACGAAACCACAAAAGCAAACACACACAAGAACACACAAGAATTTATAGAGGTTCGGCGTCGTGCCTACGTCCTCTCCGGTGATCCCCGAGAAAATTCACTAGTATGAGAAAAATCCCTTTGGTTACAATAAAGAACTCCCTTTGATCTCTCTCTCTCTCTCTCTCTCTAGATCTCTTTTTCTCTCACCCTAGGTTTGTATATCTTGAACCTCTACTAAACCCTAGTCTAAAGTACCTATTTATATGTATAGGCCTTTAGCACAATCATACAAGGAATAGGAAACTAAAAAACCTCCCAAAACTAGGCCAAAAAACCGACCTGTTTTGAAACAGGAAATCGCGATCCGCTTGAGCGCCTGCAGGTCCGCTCGAGCGCCTGCGCCAACATGCCTCTGCCGCTCGAGCGCCTGCAGGTTCCGCTCGAGCGCCTGCACGCTGGGCTGCTTCCTTCTTTCCTTCGTTTAGTCGAGCCAACTCCAACAATCTCCACCTTGGCGAGCCTAAACACCTTTGTGAAAACCATTGATCCCTAGAACATCTTCAATCTCTTGGAAATCGTTCTAGTAACTCCCAACAGCTCCACCTCAATCTTCAGCATGTAACAAGATTGAGCAAGCTCAAACAATGTCTGAACTTCTCAGTTGTAACTGGCTTGGTCAAGCAATCTGAAGCGTTCTCATCTGTATGAACCTTCTCTATCGCAATGTCCCCATCGTTCACCCAATCCCTTATCCGGTGGTACCGTACATGAATATGTTTGGATCTTCCATGATACACTTGGTTCTTGGCCAAACATATAGCACTTTGACTGTCACACTTAATCACCACCAGGTCTTGAGCTATCCCGAACTCTTGTGCCAATCTTTGCAACCATAATGCTTCCTTAGAAGCCTCCGTTAGTGCCATATACTCCGCTTCAGTAGTAGACAATGCAGTGACTGATTGTAGCACAGCTCTCCAGCTAATCGGTCCTCCACCACAAACGAAAACATACCCTGTGGTGGACCTTCTCTTGTCTAAGTCTCCCACATAATCTGAATCCACATATCCCAACACACATGCCTTTCTTTGTTGTCTTTCAAACAAAATCCCAAACCTCTTGGTGCCCTTCAAATACCTGAAAATCCACTTCACCGCATTCCAGTGTTGTTTGCCCGGATTTGCCATGTATCTTGACATGACTTGACGGATGAATCTCAACTAATTTCTCACACCCTTCAAGATTCAACTTCTCGAGTTTTGGAATGCGAGTGAAATTTGGGGTTGTTGCCAAGTTTTTAGAGTAACCAAGGTCCATATATTTCAAGTTGGGCAAGTCCTGTACAATTCAGAAAACAAAGTAGAATATATAATTAGCGACCGAAAAAACTTTTACTTTTTTCAAAAAATTTGTAAGATGGCATAGGGTCAATAATCTCACCTTTTTTCCATCCCAAAGCCGAACAAGTTTGTTGTGACGCATCTCAACTCTAATAAGGAAAATTGGTTGAAAATCTGATGGGAAAAATTTGGAAGGATACCAATTCCATTTCATAATTCTTAAGGAATTAGGAAGAAATGTGGGGTTTGAAGAAATGATCACATTATCAAATTCAAGAAATTTCAGGTTAAGCATCTTAGAAAATGCTTCACAATTCCAATCCATCACTTCAAGTTCCGCCATCCTTAAGGTGATGCCTTGAATTTTGTTAGTTGCCTGTAATAAAGAATAGTAAAAGAAAAGCTAATTGCACATTCAAGTCTAAAATTGAGTTAGAAAGAAATCATATTTCTTCAAAAAAAAAACACAAAATAATATTTTCTACGTAACTTCTTACCGTATTTTTTAGAAATACATGAGAAATGTCATTATGATGGCACAATCGACTGCGTCCACCAGGCTCTTCAGGATACTCTCGGCGAACAATTTCCAATGCCATTTCTTGTATCAAATCATGCATCTCAACAATGTTTCGGATGATAGTTAAAAGCGATTTATGAATGAGAGCATTTATCCCAATACGACCACATACAGCATAACTATCTAGTATTTCAATTACTTCCTCCTTGCCCTTTCCCTTGTAGAAAAATGCAATATCAAGAAATATATTCTTGTTCATCTCATCTAGTCCATCATAACTTAGTTTGAGCAAATCAAAAATTGTTGACTCAGGAATTTTCCGTAGCTTATCCAATTCACTTTTCCATTCATCTCGATCTCTCTTATACATAGAGCATCCCAAAATTTTAAGAGCTAATGGAAGGCCTCTAGCATAATTTACAAAGCACTTAGACAATTCTTGAAAACCTTCCTCAGGTTCAATTTTTTTAAAGGCGTTCCGACTAAAGAGCTCAAGAGCCTCATCATCACCTAATCCCTCTACCTTGTATGATATCTGCATATCATGCTTAACTAGCAACCGTTCATCTCTAGTTGTAATGATGATTCTACTCCCCTTGCCAAACCAATCCTTTTCTCCAACCAATTTCTCTAGTTGGCTTGATTCATTCACATCATCAAGAATGAGAAGAACCTTTTTATTACATAAGCAATTCTTAATGAAATAGGTACCCCACTGTTCATCCCAAACTCGAATAATTTGCTCCTTCAAGATCGGGAAAAGAAGCTGTCTTTGTAGATCAACAAGATGACCACGTTCAGAAACCTCTCTAACATTAGCAAGAAAGCAGCTAACTTCAAAATGAATAGAAATGCTCTCATAAACTAGCTTAGCAATGCTTGTCTTGCCAATGCCGCCCATCCCCCATATCCCTATAAAACGAACATCATCTGAAGGAGCTAAAAGCAAGTCTATTTGCTCAGGTGTAAACTTAATTCCCACTAACTCTGCGGAATCTAACAATTTGTATGTGCGATGCACTTTCCACACCCATTCAACAATCTTTTCAATGAGCTTTCTTTCACACCTACAAGGAAGAACAATGATTAAGTCAAAAGTATAAGCCATAGATATAACAAGGTCTAAAGGTACAACAAAGTGAAAACTGGCTTACAAAAAACCCAAGTGTGGGTCTTATTAAGACATATGGAGATTGCTAATTCGTGCTTACTCATTCTTTGAATCCAACCCAGATAAATTGGCAACTTCTGTTAAAGCAGCTCTCCAGCGCATCACCTTTTCTATGTCTTCCCTAAACCTTTTCTCATGCTCAACGAACACGCCTGCAAAACTTCCGCCTTGTTTTCGTACATCAGAGGGATCCACATTATAAAACACTGGCAGAACTGTGCCCTTGGATTTCATGCATTGGAGAATCTTTGTAAGTTCCTCCAAGCACCAGGAAGAAGAAGCATAGTTTTGCGAGAGAACAATGATTGCAAGCCTTGATTCTTGGATTGCAATGAAGAGCTCTGAAGAAATAGTTGTCCCTCTTTCAAGCTTTGGATCATCCTTGAATGTTTTAATGCCCATGTGCTGCAATTCGTGGTATAAATGGGAGACAAAGCTGTTTCTAGTGTCTACACCCCTGAAACTCAAAAACACATCGTTGTTCCATTGATGAGGAGCCGATTGATCAGCTGAAGGAAGAAAGGCAGAGGTTCTTTGGGTGCTCAACGCCATTGGCAATCTGCTGCTGCTGCTGCTGCAAAGTCTACTCAATGAAACAAGAAGTTCCCTAATTAAATATACAAAAATCCAAACACTCGACTGAATAAATGCAAAGATGATCATAAATGGCATGAAAAATGAAAAGGATTGAACTTTGAAGAGGTTTTTTTTTTGGGTAAACGAAGATTTAATGAACCAGAGAAAAAATACGGGCGTTGAAGGCATATAAGCAGCAAAACAAGTTTCAGAGCAAAAGAAAAGGAAACAACAACTCAGCAAACATGTCAATTTGGACCATATTATATGTTATGTCGTCATACTTTCAAAGTATGGTCCATCTTAGCAAACAAGAGAACATTACTTTGTACTTCCAATTCAGCAGAGAGAAACAGAGAAATTCAACATATAATCATGCTATGCACCAATTTCAACATTTGAAACAAAAATATGATGCCATCTCAACTAAAAACTGCAAATGCTTTATCTTAATGTTACCTGAACAAAGAAATTATGGAAATGGAGACAAAGTACGGCAGCAGCTTTAGCTTAATGTTACCTGAACACCAATAGAAAAATTACAAAGCCAGATAGAATTGGTAAGACAACAAGCACAAGACCAGCAAGCCAACCAGAAACTCACAAAGAAAAAATACTTCTCACGTAAACAAGAAGCAAGACAACAAGCACAAGACCAGCAAGACAACAAGCACAAGATCAGCCAAGAATCCAACAACAAGAAGCAAAGCTAACAGCCTCAGTCAAGAGATACAGAGAGAGAGAGAGGAGAGAGTAAAGTTGGAAACCGTGTAGTTACCGTAGTGAGAGCACACGGTCTCTTTTGCTTTTGTCAGGCCAATTATTTCAATAGTTGCTTTCTTGGTAAATCAATCAATCAATAATGTCGACATTTTAAAGAATCAAGGATTTTCCCTTTCAGCAAATTTTATTTTTTTGTCAAACCTTTTGGCAAATTTACAATGTTATCCTTCTGTCATAACTTTATTGAATCCCAAATCATATTATGCAGGATTGTAATTGTTCGGTTCATTTTTACACATGATTTTTCATGTTATTCACCCGCTATTTTGAGTTAGTTCTTGACAATTTATAGCTTTTTACTTCCTTTTTGTGTTTTTTTAGATTTTACCTTGGTTGGAATGAAAATGAGCTAAGAATGCATTATTTGTTATAAATTCTGTTTTTGTTCATTTTCGTAAGTCAACTTTTTGGCCTTGGATCAGCATGCTCCGGTGCTCGGATGAGGTGAAGATCTTCATGAAACTTGTTCCAATGGATGTTGACTATAACATATCCAAATTTGAGTTCCATTGGACAAGTATTGCCTATCCAACCGGTCCAGCATGTTACCACAGCTCCAGAAATCCGAAGTAGTCCAGCTTTTACCTCCAATGTGTCACTTGAAGATTCTTGTTACCATAACACTTGGTAACAAGAATTTACCTTAGTAAAAGAGATATTTTCTGAGGCAAAGAGCATATTTTCAAGTACAAAGCTTCATCATGGCAAGGGGACAATGGGTGAAGGCTTTAGAGGAAAGAATGACTTTTATATTCAAAGGGTGAGCTGGAAATTGAGGGGAAGCAAAAGGCAATTGCAATCTGAAGTTGACTGAGGCATTGAACGTGGGAGAAAAAAAAAAACCATTGATCATTCTACACATTGGAGCAGATTTTGGAAAGCTTGGAGCTAGGAGAAAGCCAAGGTGCAGCCAAGCAAAGTGGAGAAGAAGACTTCCACCATTGAAGACTTCAAGCTTTCACCACTTTCACAAAATCTATAAACTCTTTCTAATTTTATTTTGAATTTGTATTTGGAATAAGTATGAGCAACTAAACTCTATAGCTAGGGCTTAGGTTGAAGCCCTAGACATGAAACCCTTATTGTTTTGATGCTTGAGTGTATGAATTTCTAGATATTGTTGATGAATTTCAATTCACTAAAATAATCTATCCTTGATGTATGTTCTTCTTTGATTGATCACCTTTGAAAGCATGCTTCTTGAGATTGTTGGGATTATGTGTATCTTCATGTTTTCCTAAGCAATAGATGGATGGAGTAAGAACCATCCATGTGAATTGGTTTCTTGAATACCTAATGTAAACACCATGCTATTAGGGTTCTTGTGATGTTCATATTCTCTTTGAACTTAATGGGTTTTCCTTGCAATCGAATCGAAGTACTAAGCACACCTAGATTCGATTATAGGGAAGGCACAAGTATTGTAGCACTCGTACTGCACTTTACGTATATTAGAGAGAATCAATGCGTCTTGAGCCACTCGTACTGGTCTTGATTGCGAACATCTTCATCAACACATTTAGAGTTCATCACTTGAGTATTCATGAACTTGGGTAGAATTGTTTAAGGTGGATTCCGAAACCCTAGTGTTTGTTACATTTTACTCTCACATTTTGATAACTCATCTCTGCCATCCTCATTTAAATTCCAAGTCCATTTACTTTCATGCAATAGAAATAGGTCACTTGAAACAAATCAAAACCCCCCCCCAAATGTGTGTGTGAGTTGTGTGTTCGACACGTTATGTGTCTTTGTTACTGAATTTGGTTTGTTTCCGTAATTGTTTTGGACTTTTGGTCCGCGCTATGTTCTTTCATTTTCTGTGCTGAATCCAACCGTATAAAGAACGTGAATTTTGGACAAACGGTTGGAAAGTTATAGGCAAAACACTGGACAGAGGTCGAAACTGAAAAACAGAGAATTTCGACTCTGGAAAAAAACGACCGGTCGTCACTGTTCATGAGACCGGTCGCTCATCACGTCAAAATTTGAGTTTCGACTCTGTAAAAAAACGACCGGTCGTCACTGTTCATTTTTCACTATTCATGCAATGTTCACAGGTGATAAAGTGGTGATAAAAGGGTGATAGAAAGTGCTGTTTGTGTTTTTCTTTAGTTTTCTTGTGTTGTTTCATTTCTTTTACACTTTTTTACTTATTTTTAGTTTCCATTTTGCATTTGTGCATTTGTGGTGTGTCAAGTAAGTGTTCTTTACGTACTCAAATTAGAACTTATAGGAAGCCGACAAGTTCTTCGTGGGATCGACCCCGTACTTACACAATCTATACTTCGTTAGATTCGTGCACTTGCGGGTATTTTTAATTGGTTGTTTGCACATTAATTTGTGTCCTTTTAGGAATGCAACAGTAATTAGGCACAACAATTCTGGTCCATTTTACAAGATTTTGGCATGAAACCCCCACGTGCTAATGTAGAGGATCATGTCCCAATGGCATCAGGTTTCACCTTCTTTTCTTAAAGGATTCTTTACCATATGTTGGAAAATTTGGCATCATAGTAATAATTTGATCTTTCGAAATAACACTCAGGGCCTTAATCAAGCTATTAGTCATATTAAATTTCTTCTCAGTATAATCTATTAAATAATGACCTTATAGCTGGTTAAGAGCATTACCCCTACACCAGAGGTCTTATGTTCAATTTCCCCGCCGCCAATATCATGTTGTGCAGAAACTCCCTTTGATCTTGTTCTCAATGGACTACGTAACAAACCCTCACAACTCATAAGGATGAATTAAACACTCACACACTCAGAAAAATAAGCAAGCACACAAAGAACGCATAAATTTTATAAGAGTTCAGCTATGCCTACGTCCTCTTGGTGATCCCCTTGAGAAAATTCACTAATGAAAGAATAAGTTACACTTTTGATTTACAAAGAAACCTCCTTAGAACTCTATTATCTCCCCAAGGTCTCTTTTCCCTCTCACCCATAGCTCAAACCCTTAATGTACTTGTGAATTCTCTCACTTAGTTTCCCCTCCTTGATTTCTAGACTTACAAGACTCCAACTCTTGAACTCTCTCTTCTTGGCTTTCTTGGCTTACTCACTTGCCCTCAGCTTCTTTACTTTCTTGCATCAACTCCCTTTTATAATGCTGGTGTAGATTAGCCTTTGAACTTTGGGAGGGAAGCTCCTCCAGCTGCACACCCAACATTCAACCACCCTCCATAAAGCCAAAGAGTGGGAAGCCTTGAAACAAGTCAACAAACATCCATAAGTGCCTTCCTAGCTCTACTAGCAAATTGCCAACGCCCCTAGACCTCATAGCATTGAAATGGAGAGACAAAGCACATGGAGAGAGGCCTGAAAACACGTGGAAAAGTCTTCTGAATGATCACTTGTTACAGGTGATCAATCGCTTTGAAGAGGAAGAGCTTTTGAACATCTCTGGAAAAAAGCGATCGATTGCTTTCAATAGGCGATCGATTGTTCTCAATTCTTCGGCAGCTAATCCTCTCCGCTAAAAACCAATCAATCGAAAGTGATGGGCGATCGATCACTTTGCTCCAAACTTCACTTCCTTGCATCCTTTAGGTGAGCCAATTTTCCAACATATCACTTACATAAAAAAAATAATAATAAAAAAAGCACAAAATATTGTCCTCTAATATGGTTAGGTAAATAATAATCTTATAGTTGTATTCAATCTAAAGAGGACGCTTGAATATGTTAGTAGCGCGACTTTCATAGTGGCGCAACTCATATATTCATACGAAGTTTTGCACACATGATGGCGTACGATAACAGTCTGAAGTTTAGTTTAAGATATAGAGGGGTATGTGTTCGCACCACTTTGCAAAACCCAAGGGAGGTGTCGTATAGCAGTGTAGCTTGGAAGTCCGAGTGTCGTATCCACAGAGAGCGGTGTAAAGATAACAGAGCTGAAAAAGAACAATTATGATTGAAAAGTAGATTTATGCAAGATTTGATTTCAAGAAAATTCAATTGATTAAAACACTAAGGCATTGGGTTTCCACTTTTAACATAAGCATGCAACTCTTAATAATTTGATCCACAAAATATTTTCCATTGTAGTTGTTCAAAATAATTAAAGCTCTTTTTAATTTCCTTTAGAAGTATTCTAAGCATAACTTGTACCATTGGCAACAAACTATCAAAAAATAATCTTCATCAAAATTCTATTAATCTTTAGCAATTCTCTTCTCTTTTAAAAGCATGAAAGTTTTTACTACACAATGGGAAAAACATGATTGAACCCATGAAATAGATTATCAAACATTCATCAATTAATTAAAAAGAAAACTACAAATTCCATTTGAACAAAACTACAAATTCACATTAAAGCTTAAGTTTGGATCAAACTAATAAAAATTACACACTTATATTAAAAGCTTTCTCCCTAGCCTTAGCTAGGGAGTTAGTTCCCCATAACAAAATAAAACTAAAAACAGAAATTAAAACTTAGAAAGATGGAGGGAAGAGAGAAAGCTCAAGAGTTGTGGAGCTTGGGTGTGATTTTACAATGCCATAGCTCCTCCTATTTATAGGAAAATGGGAGCAATTCTAAATTCATTAAATCCCTCCATTCATGAATTTAATATGTATTCCACTTGCCATCAAACCAATTGCCAATTTGCTTCCATTACTTATTCCATAGTGTTGATGACTCCATTCTCTAAATTCTTCATCTTATTCAATGCACAACCGTAACCCATCTCTTCATTGTTTCTTCTTTTGGCATGGGTGTGGCACTTCATGCATTCTTTTCAATTCTTTTCTTCTTGGTTGCTCCATCCATTGCTTCTTTTCCTTTGTTTTATGCCTTGGTGTGGCACTAATTTTTCATCATTCATTTGGTCATTCCCAACTACAAATTGTTTAATGCCACCAAGTCTCTCTTTGATAATTCCTCAAGCTTAAGATAAAATAATGAAATCATCATCAATTATGTAATGGGTATGTAAGCAAGTGCAAAAGTGAAAAACAAACCTAATTAACTAAAATTGTAAGAAAATCAATTACTAACAAATATATTTAGGGATAATAAATGTGATAGTTTATGTGCTTATCAGTATGCGAATTTCAGCTTACAAATATAAAAGAAAATTTGCTAGAAAGACCCAAAAGAAAAAAACCAAAATGTGGGACACAAGAAAACAAAAGTTATAAGGAAGAACCAAAGATAATAGCTTAAGACCACATAAGTAACTGTTACCCAAAAGTTAATTTAAAGATTCCATGAAGTTGATTCTCACAAGTCAAAACTAGAAGCATCGATTCCGTTTCGAAAGTAGAAGCAATAACTCGTGGTGAGACAATCCAAAAAGGGATTCCAACAGTTTGAGGTTTCTTGGAGTTCATCTGACAAAAACAGGACTACTTTCCACAAAGTCAAAATGGCAAAAGTCAAAGCGTGGCTAAACAGAAATAACTTAGCATACAGCGTGTACAAACAATGGCTATGAATCGGGAGCATAAAAAATGAAAAATTTAGGTAGCCCAGCATTAGAGGTGAATTGCTCAAATAAATTCAGCATGCACAACCCCCTCTTTGATCAGACTCTGAAACAGCCTCCGGGATGCCTTGGAAATATCTGCAAGTAAAAAGGAAATGGAAAAAAATGATAAAACATCATGTTTAAATGGCTCATAAATGTATCTCATAGCAAGCTCCAGAATATGAAAATAACAGCATGCAGCAATAATAGCAGAAAGACAGAAACATTCTTGATGGAAAGGTGAGGGACTTTGTAAGGTGACCGAAGGTGGGGACATTGTACGACGATGGAAAAGCGGGGCGTTGTAGTGTGATGGAAAGTTTCAGACACCTAGGGCGATGAAAAGTTGGGGACCCTGTAAGGTTATGGATAAGGTTTTGAGATCTAAGGGGAAAAATTCATTAAAATCCTTATTGATCTAAACAACACAGCCAGTTGCAAAGATCTTTAGAGGTGAATGATTCATGTTCGCTACTTATCTAATTCTTAACTCTAAACTGTTATAACAGCATCCTAGAAGATCAAAGATCAAATGCCCATCCTCTGATGAGATGAGACTGGTGAAACCCTAGAAGATCTCAAATTAAGTTTTAAGGAGAATACTTCACTGTGTTTATCGACTGTGCACAAATGTTTCCAAAAAACAGCTGATTCTCATTCTCTGAATCTGGAGTAGCTGATGAAACTAAGTATATTCTAAAAACAGTAAAATAGAACCACAGACATCAATTAACACTAGCTCACACAACCATCCAAAATCAGTTTATTGAAAATATCCAGTTTTGACACCAAAGACCATTTACTAGCATATAATGTGACACAGAAAATGTTGGTCAAAGGCATGGATAGAAACACAGAAAATGTGACAGCATATAATTCCCTCTCTTTTTCACATTAAATTACATGCACTCATTTGGCAAATTGTTAAGTTCAACACTATACAAGTCTGGAAAATAAAATACATACGAAAAAGAGCAAAGCCAAAAGATTACAAAGGAAAAATAACTAGACAATAGCAAAGGATATCATTATAATTTAATCCACACATATCTTTTTGAGGTGAACACTGATACCCGTGGAAAAACTTACTTGTTCATGACGCTACCATTGACGGAATCACAATATTGCTTCATCCATCACATGAACTCCAAATTACCCAGAGGCCTTCCTTTCACATGCGCTCACCTCAATGTGCTAAAAATCCCCAAACACATACAGAATACCAAAAGAAGAGTAAAGAGATAAATTATTTAAAGGAATTTTACAACAGAAATTAAAAAGAATGAAAATGCAAACTTACCGTACGCTGGCCAGGAATAATTGTTGAAACATGACCCAGTTTAAGCTGCTTTTCTTCTTTTTGCTTCACAATGAATATTCAAATGATCCACTATTTGAGCCAGCATCCGGGAAAATAGCAACTTCTAGCAGCGAAGTAAGCATGATTTGAATCAGCGAACATTTAAAAAATCAAAATATAAGGAAAACGTTACAGTATACCAGTGACATTCATTTAAGAAAAAAGAAAACATCAGGAAGCTTTTTCATCTCTCCATATCTCTCTCTCTTGCTTGCTAACTATGGCTTTTACCTTTATTTTCTAGAGCTGATGAGGTGCTTGAGTATCTCCAAAGCCTATTCAAAAGACAGAGGAAATAACAATGTAATCCTATATACAATGAAGCAAGCATTGACTCAAAATTCATTAATTAGTCACCTCCTCTGCAAATGCTTCGCCTAAAGAGCAATATAACTCTGCACAAATCACAGCTTTGGTGGTCCAAAATGGATTAAAATCTGTAAAAAAATCCTTCCTATCTTTTAGCTGGAAAACGAAGAATATATTAAACTAGAGTTGTTGTCAAATTATTAAATAAAGATCAAAACCAAATTGTAACAACTTGAGATCTCTCTCTGTTTTACACAAGAGAGTCGGGTCAAAGAAAAAGAAGGGTGAAGGAAATTACCCGAACAACACCCTCCCTAGCTGACAAAACAAGAATATCTGAACAAGAAAAGGCTCCAGCGAACTCCCTCTCCGGTGCTTCTTTAATTTCTTCAATGTACCTAGAGTTTCTCATCCCAAAGCTCATGGTCTGAAAAATAGCCAAAAAGAAAATAATTAAAACAGTGGAATAAGTACTGATCTATTGGATAAAACCCAATTCGGTTCCATATGGCTTTCAAAAACAAACAAAACTAAAAAACTGAAGAGTTTTTAGGTCTAATGGTCCCTAAACTTTGACCCGATTCGCATTTTGGTCCCTCAATTTCCAAAATCGTTCCCGTTATCCTTCAACTTCACTTTTGTTAGGACAAATAGTCTTGCAATCAATTTTGTTATATTTTATGTTAAATGCATAGACAAAATGGTATTTTTGTATTATTTTTATTTTCCACCATTTGAATATTCGTTTCACTCAAAAAACAAAAAATAAAAACAAAAAAACCTTCTTCCTATCCTCACCATCGCATGGAGGGTGGGGGTGTGTTTGGGCCTAAATTTGGAGCGCCTAGTCTGAAGTCAAAAAGCCCACGTCCATTGTGACAGCCACCAAAAATAATTGGGCCAAGGAAATATACACTCAACCCAAACATTAAAGGCCCAGAAACTATACAAATGGCTTGGGCCTTGGAAGAAACGAATTGAGCCCAATCCCTATAAACAGCTTTACCGTTTCTTTCAAAAGCCTAGGAACAAGGCAATAGATTTTTCTCAGACTCACGTGACCCCTGACTTGGAAAAGTCAGCAATTTCAACTGGAAATAATAGAGAGCTAGTAACAGCAGGTTTAGAAGAAGAATATCTCTGGAAAAAGCTCTGCCATCAGAAACATCAGAATATTTTTATAAGCAGAGATATTTTTCTGATTCAGAGAAGGCACCATTTTCAAGGGATACGCAGACTATGCTTTCTAAAAAAAGGAGATAAGCAGGAAACAGGGAGGTGCTAAAATGGAAAATCAAACTTACCATCACAGTTTGAAAGAGCAGTTAAACTGGAAAAAAGGAGGTGAGGTTCCCCATCAAAAACAGAAGTGATTGTCTCATGAACTGATCATTGAGGGCTTAAACTGCCAGAATTGATAAAACCCCCTTTCTTTTGCTTTTAAAAATAAAAGATCTTTTGAGATTTTTGCCGCCCATTATTAAAAAAGAATTAGAACCCTCACTCTCAAAACATTTCTTATAAATACAAGAGAGGGTGAACAGAGCAACATACAAAATGATCACTTGATCTCAAAGAGCCTTCAAGCAAATTGAAGCAACCAAAAGCTAGCTAAGCCACAAGTAGAAACTTCCAGTTTTTCAGACTTAGAAGAAAGTCATTCAAAACGAGATTTTTCTCGTTACAAATTTGGTTCAGCGAAGCCAAAGCAAGCAGAGTTTGGGTTTTTTCACAAATACGAAAACCTCAACAAATTTATGGAGAGCCCTGATTAAGCAGAACATGTGCCACAGTGCAGTTCCAGCTCAGTAATCTTCAAATTCAACCACTTCTGCCCCTTTCAGACTGAAGAGGTCGTAGTTCTGCCCGTTGAAAAGCCTTCCAAGGGCTTGAAATAGATTAAAGCTCTGTCAAACTTAAGCTTTGGTATCAATTTGCAGCTGAAGCTTAGCAGTTGAAGTTGTTGAAAGTCCAGTCCAGCACAGGCATATCCAATCCAGCCCGGATCAGAAGCATCTACCCAGACAGAAATGGAAGCACATCCCTCTTTTTGTCTTTTTATAGTCAATTTTTCCCTTTTGAGTTTTGTAAAGGAGAGTTCTGCATGAAAACGGAACACTTTCCTATCATTTATTTCTGGCCAGAACTACCAGTTTTGTACTGTGAAAAATTATAAAGTCCTCACCAGTCTGAGGCAAGAAAAGAACTTACTTGGGAGATATTCCTCACCCAAATTCACAATCGCTTTGTTTAGAAATCAGTAATTTGGGGCGCAAGTTATCTGTGTTTTAAAGAAGTCTACTAGGATTTTCAGTACTAGCAGTGGCATGCTCGCACACTAAAGAAAGTTGACTTGTTGACCAGTCAATGGTTTTCAAGACAACGGGGAACTTTACCCTACCATCACAGGAGACAAATCAAAACAGGTGAATAGGGTGTCGTTGTGGGAGCACCATTAGTTGTTGCAGGGGTGGTGGGTTAATTGAATCGGTGCCAGGTGGAAGTTGTCCATGGCTTTATTGGAATATTCAGATGGTGGAAATTAAAAATAATACAAAAATACCATTTTGCCTCTACATTTAATAGAAAAAGTTAATAAAAATACCATTTTACGACTTAGACATTGAGAATAAATAAATAGCTTATTGAGAATGCTATAGTTCATAAGTTGTGTCAATAAAAACCAAACCATTATAACAAAGTTAGGTCTAATGAGCTTGTAGATCTCGAGGTGCAAATTTCATGTGAACCTGGCTAATAAGCACGCAACTACTTTTGATCCCCTCAAGTAGATAAAATATCATGCAACAAGCTTTGCTTAGAGGAGGTGTTGTTCCCTCCGTTTGTTTGTATTTACTTCCTGCTTGCTTTCCTATGAATTATCGTCTTGACCAAAAAGAAAAAAATCCCATATTTGAGTTGGCTACAGGCACCGGGCACAATTGGCTGGCTTCAACAGCAGTCTTGTTATTATAAACTACATATATGTAATTGAATGCAGAAAAAATATATTACAACATGTTCTATTTATGAGTGATTGCAACAAAGTAAATTAAACAAAAGACTATTTTCTTTTCTTTTGGTGATGTATTTAAATAGTAAGGATGATATGTCCGTAACTAGAGGTCATCATTTGGCTCGCGGCAAGCTGGCCGAAGTGGGTAGTCCGGTTCGATAATTAGGTTCACTCGCCCTAACCCGTTCTAAGGTTGAGTAGAGTTTGGGTTTAAGTTTTGAAACCTCCGATTTGCCCTCAGCCTGGCCCAACAAAGCCCATCCATAGCATGATTCGCCCCGAGTAGGCCTGCTCATTACTCATTTTGCTTAAGTTTATAATGTAAATAAAGAAGTACCCCCCATTTGGATTCAATTAAAAATACTAGAAAATCAAATCCCCAACAAATCAAAATATGGAAATCCAGTTTTAGTATAAGAAAGATATAGTTTATACCAATATTGATATCCCAATAAGTCAATGTATATTTTATATTAAAATCTCATAAAATCGTGTTTGATTATTTAAGATATAAGGAATATAAACCGACAAAACTATCATTGAAAACATTAGTATTTCGAAAATCCATTTTTCATAATTAGTCATATTTTGATAGTAAATTGTTTTTCAAGTATGATATGTAGTAATTGTTGTTATTATTTCTTGGATTAGAGGCGGAGATAAGCTTTACATAGTGATATTCGTTATTTGTGAATTATATGTAGAATTAGCTCTTCCAATAGGATCTTCTGATGAGGTTCATAAACTGCAGGTGTTAAAATATTTGTGCTCTCATCGATCTATGCTCTACTTGGATGCCATGTTTCATAGGTTGTGTGGTACACGCCTCTCTATCGTGCAATGAGGTAAATATTTAAAGAGAGAATCTGCTTGTTAGAATAGAATAGAACTTTTGGCACTTTAGAGAAATATTTGACTGAAATATCATGGATCCTAGATCTAAGACAGCCTAGGATTTTTGGAATGACGATGTAGGAACCATATACAAAAGTATAAGCATCTGCATGTCTCACAAAATGATCCTTATCTTCACTGCTTGCGCTGATTGTTGAGGGGTGTTTTTTCCACCTTGCAGGACAGATAGCTCCTCCAGTTGTCTTTAATGGGAAATCATTGATGTAAGGTCTACCCTTTACTGGTTCTTTTTTTGGTTTGTGTTTTTGTTATTTTGTTGGTTTCTTGAGTATAATATTCTCTAGTCAGATGGTTGACCAATGAAAATTTGGCATTGAAATTACCACTAAGTCAAAGCACATTTTGACAAGCCATCCGTGAAAGGAAATTACTTGCCTTAGCTACCGCATTAAACACATGTTAGCAACTGGAAGTGTAACACTAATAACTGAAATGGGGAAGTGCCATCCTGAATTGCAAAAAACAGAGCAAGCAATATGTCTACTTGAGTTTTCTTGTTGGAAAATATCCATTTCGCATGAGCAGTTGATAACTAGATGTCTGGAAATTTGTGT
>BJCG01002704.1:0-68588 GCA_005406145.1 Prunus yedoensis
TTGGCCACATCAATTGCATTTGTGTTAACTACTGCGTTAATCTGGGTCAAAGGAAAGGAAAATTCCACAAAAGAAAAAGTGATGTAGTTTGATCCAACTTCTAAATCTAAGCAAAATATAGATTAACTATCAACGTATCGAAATTAGTCACCTCTCGTAAGTCCTCAAAGACATCTTGGTGTCTTGACCAGTGTTTTCAAAGGCATGCCTTCGCGCGCGTCGGAGCGCGGTTCGGAGCGAGGCGGGAGGAAAACGCCCGAGGCGGTCGGCTATTTCGCGAGTTGCACGTTTAGCGCTGGGAAGGCGTGAGAAGGCGCTGCAAGGCGTGGCTAGGCGAAGCGAGGCGTTGCAAGGCGCACCATATCTGGAAACTTCTGAATCGGAAGAAATTTTCGACTCTGCGAGGAAGACGACCTGCTTTTTTTTTAGGTTTATTGAAAATGAAACGACGTCGTTTTGATTACAGTGGTTTTAAAAAATCTTAAAGTGAAACGACGTCGTTTCACTTGGTGTTGAAAAAAAATAAATGCTGTTTCAGTTTTTTTCCTTACCTTTATTGTAATAAACTTATTGCAAGAATTAATAACTTTTTTTTTTTTTTTTTTTTCTAACTGGAACCCGCTGTAGCTTTTCTATTTACCTTTTTTTTTATTTTTCCTTCCTTTCTCTAAATTAATATATTAACACATGGACTATATATATATATATTGTATAGTACATGTAAAACCCTAATTTAGACCCTTACCATATAACTCCATCAATTTCAAGAATTCTCTTCATCTTTCGACTGCAAGTAAGTTTTTTTTATATTTTTTTTTACGTACATGCATCATATTTGTATAATTTGACTGTAATAAACTGTAATTTGAAGTTCCGTATAATTTTTTTTCAATTTTTTTTTATACTAGTTATCTTATTCATATTTGATAGTGGGAAATATCATTTTCATATTGATACAGTTGATCAATATGACAGTGATGCTAGTTTGAATGATATTAGTGTTGAGGAGTGGGATGAGTGAATTATGTTTTTGTTTTGATGTTGAATAAATATTTTATGTTTTGGATTGATTATTATGTTTTGAATGACAATTAGTACTTATATGTGATTATATTTAAAAGATTGTTATGGTTGAATAAGAATTAGTTGTACAATTTAATCGTATTGTATTATTCATAAATTTTTCTTATTAAAATAAATAGATTATTATAAATAAACCCAATTCTAGGCATGTATTTATAAAAAAACCCACACACTATTTAAATATAGAAACACACCCAAAATCAATTCTAAAATAAACAATTATATATTTTTTGGGTGTGTTTATAAATGGGTTTTGAGTGTGTGTAATGATGGGTTTTGGGTGTGTTTATAAAGTGTTTTGGGTGTTGGGTTTTTTTATAATTTCAGCCCCCATTTTGGGTGTTTTAGTGAAACCCCCTAAAATAAATTAATGTTCAAAAGGCTTACGCCTCAACGCTTCAAGGCTTACGCCTTGCATAGCGCTACTAAAAACGCCTCACCTATACGCCTCGCCTTTGAAAACATTGGTCTTGACCTTGGGATGGGATAGCCTCCCCTTCCCCTAAACTTTTTCTCCCTCATGACTTGACCATCCCATCCCAACCCACAGCCCCAGCCCCAAGCCCCAAGATTCTAATTCGGGCAAAAAATTGAGGAAATGATATCGCCCAAAACTCAAGAGCGAGGGATGCTGAACATGTTGGCGAGTAGAGTATATCCTATTCTATTTGGATTTTATTTTTTCTTTTTGTATAGATATTATGTAATTAGGATACCACTTGTTTTCCTTATCTAACCCTACTAGGGTTTGTAACCTTATTATAAATACCTCCTTTTGGAGAATGAAATATATCTGAAAATATTCTACCCATATTGTTTGACTTGGTATCAGAGCCGACTTTCTGGTAACCTGTGTATTGTGCCCACCCGTGTTTTTACTCTGTGCCCTAATTTCCTTTTTAGGGTTCTTGTGCTCGTGTTCTACTCTGTGCCCTAATTTCTTTTTAGGGTTCTTGTGCCCGTGTTCTACTGTGTGCCCTAATTTCTTTTAGGGTTCTTGTGTCTGTGCCTTTGCCGTGTTCCGCTGTGTGCTCTGTCGTGTTCGTGCCTCTACTGTGTTCGTGCATCTGCCTCTACTGTGTTTGTGCCTCTGTTGTCTTCGTGCATCTGCCATATTTGTGTCTGTGCTGTGATCTGTTGTATACTCTGCGTGATTTGTTGAGTTTCTGCTACAATCATGGGTGGTAATTCCATTGTTGGTGCTGCTGGTGCTACTGCTGCTTCTGCAAATTTGCGTGTTTCTGACTCTATTCCAGGTACTGGCTCTAATACTTGGATAATTGATACTGGTGCTTCTGATCATATGACTTATGATGATAAATTTTTTGATGAGTTGTCTAGTAACACCCGTAACCCATACATAACTAGTGCTAATGGCTTGCCCTCTCCAATTACTGGCGAGGGCACTATTTCTCTCACCCCAACTCTGTCCTTGTCTCGTGCATTATTAGTTCCCAATATCCATTGTAACTTGTTATCTGTTGGTCGCTTACTTGATACACTTAATGCTTCTGCTACTTTCTATCCTACCCATTGCTCTTTTCAGGATCTCAAGACTCACGAGGTGATTGGGCATGGTAAACGGATAGGGGGGTTGTATTATTTGACATTACCTTCTGCACCAGTTCGTGATCGTGTCGTTAATACTGTTCAACGTTGCAGTGTCAAAGACAAACAGCAAATTTGGTTATGGCATCGTCGCTTGGGACACCCGTCATTTGGCTACCTTAAGCGTCTGTTTCCATCTTTATTTCGCTCCTGTGATGAGTCCAGTTTTAAGTGTGAGACATGTGTAATGGCCAAGAGCCACCGTACTGTTTTTCCCTTAAGTAATAATAAAGCTGCTTTGCCTTTTGAGTTAGTACATTCTGATGTCTGGGGTCCTGCTCGTGTGACTTCTCATGGTTTCCGTTGGTTTGTGACGTTTATTGATGACTGCACTCGCTTAACATGGGTGTATTTGATGAAGAATAAACATGATGTTGCCTCTATTCTTCCTGACTTTTGTGCCATGGTGTCTACTCAGTTCCATGCTCGTGTTAAAGTATTTCGCACTGATAATGGCGGTGAATATGTGAATCATACCTTGGCCCAATTCTTTCGTGATCAAGGTATCATTCACCAAACTACCACTCCATTCACACCTCAACAGAATGGTGTGTCTGAAAGGAAGAATCGCCAGTTACTTGAAGTTGCTCGCTCTCTAATGTTGGATATGTCTGTTCCCCATCATCTTTGGGGACATGGTGTCTTGTCCGCCGCCTACTTGATTAACCGTACTCCTAGTCGGGTTCTTGATTTCAAGACTCCACTTGATGTGTTATGTGCCCTCACTCCTCCGGTTTCAGTCTCTAAGTTACCTCCGAAGGTGTTTGGGTGTGTTGCGTATGCTCATGTTTACTCTCATCAAAGGAGTAAACTTGATCCTTGTGCTCTCCGCTGTGTCTTCATTGGTTATTCTACGACTCAGAAAGGTTATAAGTGTTATCACCCGCCTACTCAGAAGGTACATGTCACTTTGGATGTCACATTTCATGAAGAGGTACCCTATTATGTTTCTCCCTCTTCTTCAATTCAGGGAGAGAGGGGGAGTGAATTGAAGAATTTGGAAAATATGGAATTTTTAGGCGAACAGGATGAAAACGACCGGTCGCTGATAGGAGGCGACCGGTCGCTCGAGTCGAGCTGGGACTACAGTACCGATACGAGCGAAGCGACCGGTCGCAATGAGGAAGCGACCGGTCGCGAACCAATCTGCCCAGGAAACGACCGGTCGCACATAGGAAGCGACCGGTCGCCCGCGTCGATGAGCGACAACAGTACCGATACGAGCGAAGCGACCGGTCGCCAAGCAAGTAGCGACCGGTCGCTCGACAAAAATGTTGATGTTTTCGAGCCCCTCTCAGAAGGAAATAACAGTGATATTGGCGACTCCCATACAGATGAAATTGGTAATATACCCCCCTCTGCCCTGCCATTGCCTCAATCAAGTTGTGATAATGAGGTACTTTCTAGTGATATGCCTACCTATTCTTTGCCCCCACGTACTACCCGTGGGAAACCTAAAATACAATATTCTCCTGATATACATGCCAAGTCTAAATATCCCATTAACCATTATATGTCAACTCATCGTTTATCTAAGTCATATGCATCATATTTGTGTCAATTATCTAGTGTATGTGTGCCAACTAAGTTGCAGGATGCTCTATCTGATCAAAACTGGGTAGATGCAATGCATGTTGAGATGGAAGCCTTGAACAAGAATGCCACTTGGGAGTTAGTTCCTTTACCAAAAGGAAAAAAGGCAGTTGGATGCAGATGGGTGTTTACTTTGAAGCACAAGGCTGATGGTTCCATTGACCGATACAAGGCAAGATTGGTAGCAAAAGGGTATACTCAGACATATGGAGTGGATTACACAGAGACTTTTGCTCCAGTAGCTAAGCTCAACACTGTACGCGTGCTCTTATCCTTAGCTGCTAACCGTGACTGGCCGCTGCTACAATTTGATGTCAAAAATGCATTCCTCCATGGTGATCTCAAAGAAGAAATATATATGGATCCTCCGCCGGGTATCCCTGTGACCTCTAAGGAGGGTGTGGTGTGTAGGCTACGGAAATCCTTGTATGGATTAAAGCAGTCTCCAAGAGCGTGGTTTGGAAGGTTTGCTGCATCTATGAAAAAGTTTGGGTATGTGCAAAGTAACTCTGATCATACTTTGTTTCTGAAGCGTCATAAAGGTAAATTGACGGCTTTAATTATTTATGTTGATGATATGATTGTGACTGGTGATGATCATGTAGAGATACAGAGTCTTCAGAAGTATCTGGCTTCTGAGTTCGAGATGAAATCATTGGGTGATTTAAAGTATTTTCTTGGGATTGAAGTTGCCAGATCTAAACATGGTATTTTTCTATCCCAAAGAAAGTATGTTTTGGATTTACTTGCAGAAACTGGAATGTTGGATTGTAAACCGATTGATACCCCTAGTGAGCAGAATCATAAGTTGGGGATATACCCCGATCAAGTTCCGACTGATAAAGAACGTTATCAACGACTTGTGGGGAAGTTGATTTATTTGGCTCATACTCGTCCAGATATTGCTTATGCTGTAAATATAGTAAGTCAGTTTATGCACTCTCCTAGTGTAGATCATATGGGGGCTGTGACTCGTATCTTAAGGTATCTGAAAGTAACTCCTGGCAAGGGGTTAATTTTCTCCAAGTATGGCCATACAAATGTAGAAGGGTATACAGATGCTGATTGGGCAGGTTCAGCCACAGATAGGCGTTCGACGTCTGGGTATTTTATGTTTGTGGGTGGCAATCTTGTTACATGGAGGAGCAAGAAACAAAAGGTGGTGTCTAGATCCAGTGCTGAGGCTGAGTATCGGGGAATGGCCCATGGTGTATCTGAGTTACTATGGTTGAGGAGATTGTTGAAAGACCTTGGTTTTGGGCCTAATAAACCCATGGATTTATATTGTGACAATACGGCTGCGATTGCAATTGCTCATAATCCTGTACAACATGACCGTACAAAGCATGTGGAGGTTGATCGAAATTTCATTAAAGAAAAGTTGGATGCAGAGATTGTATCATTCCCTTTCATCCGTTCAGAGTATCAGTTAGCTGATGTTCTTACGAAAGCTGTTTCTACAAGTATCTTTCTCAACTCGCTTGACAAGTTGGGCATGCGTGACGTCTTTGCTCCAACTTGAGGGGGAGTGTTGGCGAGTAGAGTATATCCTATTCTATTTGGATTTTATTTTTCTTTTTGTATAGATATTATGTAATTAGGATACCACTTGTTTTCCTTGTCTAACCCTACTAGGGTTTGTAACCTTATTATAAATACCTCCTTTTGGAGAATGAAATATATCTGAAAATATTCTACCCATATTGTTTGACTGAACACACTATTTCTTTGATTTGGTTTTCACCCAATCTATCCCCAAAGCACATCAAAACCAACAAGCAAAACATGGCGTATTGCAAATGCTCGACCACTCTGACACCTTTGGTTTAGGATTGAGAATTTGTTTCAACCCAGTCCCCTAGGATGTTGAGAACCCATTTGCAGGCCCCACCAGGTGAGGTTGCGGCTAAGGAGGCGCCATGTGGGACCGTAGATGGCAGAGTCATGTTGTGTTTGTTGCTGCTTATGTTCTCGTAGAGGAGAAAAAAAACAAAGGGGAGGTGGGGGAAGGGGGTGGAAGGGGAGAGGGAGAGCTGAGAGCTGAGAGCTGAGATGGGGTTTACTTTATTAATATTTTAGTTTATATGGACGGTTTTATCTCTCAATTTAACAATAAAAGTGACAGGTTTTGACGGTAGGATCAATTTAATACTAATAGGTTTGCTTGGTGACTACACAAAGAATCTCCTATATCTTTTTGGAAAGAGACCAATTCCTTGACGAACAAGGAACTAAATTCGTACATTTTGACTACTGCTTAGGGAGCTCTACATGAGGTCCATCCTGCTCATGATTTAGAATATCAGCAAGACCAAGTGCTATATATGGAAGTTTCAATTCCCTAGCTAGCCAGAGTTTATATATAATGTTTACAAAATCGTTTATCCACAATGGCATATGCATTCTCCAACAATCCAGATTTGACCAAGTGCGATGCTGCATTTTTTTTTTTAATGGATACAAGTCGATCGATATACGTACCTCAACATGTCATGCCTAACAAAACTAGGAAAGTTAGTTTTAGTTTCCTTGTTTATATTGATTGTAATTCATTTGGAGTAGTCTACAAGTAATAATCTAGTTAATTTTCTTTGTAAATTTACCTTGTAAACTCTGTATATATATTAGGGATGAAATTTTCCCTGTGGGTAAGGGTCTTCGCGGGGATTCGACCCTAATGGGTCGGGTATGAGGAATTTTTTGGGTATGGTGTTTGGGGAGGGTGTGGGATGGTATTTAATCCCCAACCCGAATCCTCCGAATATATATTGGGAGACTTTGGATGAGGTGTATATATATATATATATATATATGTATGTATTATAGTATATATAAATATGTTATTAAAGTGATTGTACCGACTAAGTTTTATATTTTTCATTATTATATTATATACTTATATAATTTATACAAATCTTAAGCCACACTACTTATTTATTTAGTTAATTTTCAGTACATATATAAACATTCTTATATTGTCTTATAAGTATATATTATATATATTTATTATCTTGCCTTAGTACTTTTTTTCTTTCAACAAATTAGTTATATATTGGTTATTCCTTCGGGGCAGTTTTGGGGAACCCATTCCCCAACGAAGGTGAGGATGGGGATGGGAATTGCATACGTACCCACCCCCGATTCGACCCATTGCCAACCCTATATATATATATATATACTCAATTACAATAGGACTCAATAAATGGGTAAGTATCCAAAATCTTAACTAAATAAGGAACCAAAATCCTAACTAACTAAGGGGGGTGTATTCAATTAGGATTCTAGAGCATTTAAAAAGATTTTAAAAATCCATGTGTATTCAATTTGGATTTATACAAACTTTTAAAAAGTTTATAACAGTTTGGGTGTATTTAATCTAGACTTGTTTGAACTTTTAAAATGTCCATCTAAATGTGGGTGTATTCAATTAGGACTTAGAAAAAGTTCAAATAAATGTTGGGAACACTAACTTATATCATGATTTGATTTTTCGTTGGCCTACAAATCAATTCTTTTATGTGGAAAATTCCTTTGACTTTGCCACTCAAATTGTACAAATATGGTTGTGTGGCTTTTAAAAGGCAATGTGACGTGTGGGATGGGCTGCCAATTTTGAAAACTTTTTAGCTTCTTTGAGAAGCCGGGGGCAGCATTTATGCGTGTGGGGAACACTCGGCGGATTGATCCATCAGAGAAGACAAAATAATGGTGTCATTCGAACAGACTTGGGCAATTGATCAGACAACAAGTCTTTCAGTCATTTGCCAAGTTGGTCCTCATTTGTTACGGAAGATTGTCTTGGCATGAACTATTCTCAGAAATTGTCTTGGTTTGAATTGGCTTAAGTTGAATAACACTTAACCAATGTTTGACGATGCTTGGATTGGGACTAAATTTAAATTGATTAAATTATCAATAAATAGGATGATATATTTCAACTTTTGTTCTTCTGTACAAACTTGGGTTAAAAATATTCCAAAGTTTTATTTAATAAGGTTTATTTTTTAGGTTTATACGAGTTTTAAATTTGAGGGCATTTGTGTCTATTTAAGTGAGTTTTTTGCTATATTTGAAATATTTTATAAAAATTGACATTTTGAAATTAAGGATCAAGTTTTGGCTATTTTTGATAAATTCTCATGCAAATATATCTGAATCTATAACAAAAGTTCATACAAAAGTATGGAAGTCTATAATAAAAGCCTATACAAGTTTATTAAAAATCCGGGTAAAACCTATAGGAGTTATACAATTCCAGGAAATCTGTCACTTAAAAAAAATCTCTCAAAATCGTATACAATCCTAATTGAATACACCCCCCTAAATAAACATTATAAACCAATCAAATGCCTTTTTTCTATTTTTCTATATATATATATATATATATCCTCATCCTATATTCATTCATTCTCAAAACTTAAATTTCAAGTTCATATAGCAAATAATTTACATAATGTTGATAAAGCTACTCACAGTTGCGGTGCTCTTCTATCTCATATCGTTAGAGATAGGTTTGATACGGGCAATGCTTGATGAGACATCCCCTTGGAAGAACCCAATGATGAAGGGTCTTGATTCCTTCCAATGCAAGCATGGCCCCCTTTTTGTGGGGACGGTGGCTCCACTGCTCCTGTTATGTCAATCGATTATGATACTATACAAAGCTAAGTTTTATGTACGTTTGTGTGTGTGTACGCATATGTATATACTCCAATATGTAGTTTACCTTTTTACCCCTTTAACATGAGTTTCTAACATATGTATGTGTGGGTTGTTCAACCTCGTCTTGCTGATGGCCAATGTATACAAAACTTTAAACAGAATAAAAGCCTCATCAGAAGAAGAACATAATAATGCTATCTTGAAGGCAACACTCAAAGAAGAATAATTATAGCGTCTACATATCAAGAAAGAAAATAGTTTGAGTCGTTTTTTCTGAGAATTTTCATTTGGGTCCAGTTTATCATAATTTTATTTCTCAAGACCACATATTTGAATAAAACTTGGATGTAAGTTGTAACGGTGGCATGGAAATTATGACAGTCCATTGTGACAAATGAGTATAGGTTTTGGTATGCTACTTTGTTAACTCCTAAAACTTGAGGGCGTACGTAGCACATACTCATTTTTATCATCTTTGTTTTAACTGCTGCCCTGATCTTCCTTACTAGTTATCAATCCAGTGGGATGATGTTTCTTTCTGGATAATGAATGATCATTTATATTTCCCATATTTGGTTTATCCTCCGATGCTGTGAATTATTTTCTGAGAATCAAGTATTGAATAACAACTTCAAAACATATTTGTTGGAAGTCAATTTTCAATGTGAATACATTTTGGTGTGGCATGGCTGAGAAGAGAAAAAAGGAGAAGCTACCAAGTATTAGAGCTCACCTATGATTACTTTCCAATAATGTTAGCTTTTAGTTCCTCATAAATTGTCAATGAAACCCAATACTATGGGATGAATAGATATTATAAGCCTCTCTGGAATTGTACAGAGGTCGTGTGTATTGATATTGATTATATAATGCTATACAAGAGTCCTACACCAGTAGGAGATAACTACACTTTACATGATAAAGAGGTATACATGATGAGGAATTGTAATTCTAGGATAAGGACACGTGAGGAATACAATAGATAAACTAAGTAGTAGCATTAGGACTCTCCAGATCAGGATTGGATGGCTCCCGAGCGACCTTTTGTATCTGATAGAGAGAGAGATAGAGGTTCCATCTATATGCAGCCATAACCAAGTCTAAGCGAATATGCCACATGGAACTCTACCACACAAAACCTCCTCATAATTCTCTAGAAATTTTTTTTTGACTTGGTGAAGGTATCATATCATGTAACTGAAGGAAACACCGCCTCACTGTTAAGCACCTAACTCTAGACAACTTATGAATTGTAGCACGTATTCTTAGGATTTCACTAACAATAATGAACAGGACGTTAAGCCACTACAGATTTAATACAAAACTAATTTCAGGATGTCTTTGACTACATAATTGAAAAATTATTTCAACGTTAAATAAATCATGACATTAAAAATAACCATTCTTAATTTTTTTCTACTTTGTTTTGGCCAGATATAAAGTAAGTCTTAGGGGGTGTATTCAATTGAGATTTTAAAAGACTATCTAAGGATAAAAAAATCCAGTGGATTTAATCAGAATGTAATGACTTATAGGATTTTATTGATGGATTTGTATAATCAGGATTTTTAACTTTTGGATTTTAAAGATTATATCATAAGATTTTATAAGATTTGAAAGGACCACATGGATTTATATCGGGGCCTTACTAAATAGGGCTATAGCCCAAACCAAAATTTGAAACTTTTTTAAAAATCGAGCACGATAGATATAGTGAACCCAGAATTTCATACCCTTAAGCTCCGTTTGGATGAAGGAATTGCAAATTACATAGAATTCTAAAATGACGGAATTTAGATTTCCGTCATTTCAATTTCTGGCAAATAAAGATTTCAATGTTTAGATTTATGTATGTCGAATTTTGTAAATGACAGAAATTGAAAATTTCAATGTTTGGATAGCTCATGTAAATTGTAAATGACAAAAATTAAATATTTCAAAAGAACAAAAAAACTAATAACCGACATAGAAGGTATTTCTCGAAGTATAAAATAACATATCGTTTGATGAACTAACACTACTACATTTAACCATTTGCGTGACGGAGAACAATTCGCCGCGCAAAGGACAATTGGGTCGCACTAGGTATAGCGCGACAGAGATAGTCACCGTCGCGCAAAGTTCGTAAAGAATAACTTTGCGTGACAAATAATTGTTTTAGTTGCGCAGATTGCGACAAAGAACAATATTAGTCGCGCAAACATAGCGACGGTTAATATTCGTCGCACAAACATTCGTCTCACAACAATATTCGTCGCGCAACATAAAGGGCGACGGTTAATACTCGTAGCAATTTTCGCATCGCCAAAATATGCGCGACGAGGGGTTGTACTCGCACCAACTTTCGTGCGGCGAAAGCATTTTGTCTCTCTAAAATTTGCGCGACAAAAAATACTAGTCGCCTTGTCTTTTGCGAGACGAAAATTGTTCGTCGCATAAAAATAAATATAGAGTTTTCAAATTTAATTTAAATTTATACTGTTGTATTTGCGCGACGAATATTGTCGTCGCGCAAAATTAAATATATTTTATTTAATTTTAATTTTACCCTTTTTTTTTTTGTAATAACATATATTTATTTGTAATTTTAATTGGACGTTTTTTTTTAATAAAATCTATTTGATTTAATTTTAATTGTATGTTTTTTTTTTGCAATATATTTTATTTAGTTTTAATTTTTCATTTTTTTTTGTAATAGAATAAAATTGCAATAAAAAACCATAATGAAGAGGGAAGATAATATAAATTTATATAATACAAGACAAAATGTTTAAAATGTAATTAAGAAAGTTAAAAACTAATTAAAAAATGTAGCAACATCTATGTTGTCGTCTTGCAAATGCGGCTCGGAAGTCTGGGCATGGTCGACAGGGACAGAAGTGTGGTGGCCATGCTCTGGTTGAGGGGGCTCGGAGGTCGACGAGGAACCAAAATGTGACGGGAGTGGAATGCCGGACCGAGAGAGGGACTCTATAAGCTGTGACATCTGGGTATTATACGAGGCCATTTGGGTAGCCATTTGGGTCTTAAGCTCGGCCACCTCAGCTTTCAAAGCAATCACTTGACTGTCTGATTGGGACGATGGAGGGGCTCTAGATTCCCGCCGTCTGGCATTCCCCATCCCTCGATAATATGTCCCTGGCCTCCTCCCGAGAGTTTGATCTAAGGTCTCCGTCAGTATCTGAAACCCCGCATCCGGTGGAGGATCCACAACATCGAGCGGAGTATCGGGTTCAGGGTCTTGAAAAAATTTCAACTTAATATAAAAAAATTACCACATAATCAGAGTCTTCAAAATGACCGCAGAGCCACGCCCAACTATCCTCCCGCCCCTCAAGCTCCTGCGGGCAACTCTCCTGAAGAGCGACCTGCGGATCATCATATGCCACAAAATGGTGGTGCAGATCGCTCTTCCACTGCTTGTACCTCTCATCAAAGAGTCTGTTAACATACGCCAACGACTCATCAGGGAGGTTCTCTAAATTGTAGTTCGCCTGCAATACATTGATTATATTCATTAAGTATTAGAAATATATAAAATTTGAAAGCAAAACAATTAAAAGGCATACATACCGACAACTGTTCGCGCACCACCGTCCGCATCTCGTCAGGCATGACCTTCCAAGACTTCCATTTCATCGGACAATGGGCCCGAACGACGTGACCAATGTCATGGGCCAATGAGCTATGTTGGTCCACTGTTGGTGCAGCTCGATGTCGCTCGTCGTATCCGATGTTGACACGACTGTTGGTCACCCGGGTGGCCTTCGCCGTCTTCAATTGGCGACAAGGTCCCCGGGTGTTCCTCTTGGCTGCAAACACATATAACATTAACATTAAATATATAATCCTACCAAAATATTTGTCTAAAAAAGCTGGAGTTGAAGGAAATCTTTACCCGGTTGTGAATCCGACGCACCAGAAACAGAGGGCGAAGTGGCGTCAGTCATATGGGGGAGGCGATGACGCCGCCTGGCGCTAACAGGTTGCGCCACTGATGACTCAGATGACACCGCCACATGGGAGACGTGAGGAGAAACCGGCATAACGTCCACCTGTGGTGGAGCACTGGCAGCTGACGTCGAAGCCGGGGGAGGCAAAGGCTGTGTAGTCGTCATCGCCTTACGAGTTCTGATAAGCTCCGACATCTGCACGAAACAAACATTTAAAGTACCTCCTTGGCCAAAAATTTATACTTTATAACACAACAAATTTATAATAAAAATAACCCCAACAACTAATCAAGAACAAATTCAATATTAAACAAATTCATTCACCAAATACCAACAAATCAAAGTGCAAAAACTCATGGAGTCCCTAAATGCTGCAGTATCAAGTAGCAATAACCAAAAAAATCAATCCTTGATATACTAGAATAATTTCTACCTAAATAAAAAAGAAAAACACATCATTCCATTACATGAAGCAAACCCAAGAACCTCAATTCCAAACAAATTCAGATTTACAAAATTAAATGGATAAATGCAATATGAACAATAAAACAAACCCAAGAACCACAATTCCAAAAAATTTCAGATTCATATAATTAGAAACCTACGGGATTTTGACATATACAATCGCTGTTTTGCTATCAAATAATACAATTTCAACACAATGCGGTCACCCTAACCAATACAACCAAATCTGAAATCAAAAGCCAATTCAAAAAGGAAACAGACTAAGCAATTTCAACACTTACAAAATCCTAACATAAAATCTGAAATCAAATCTGAAACATAAAATCCTAACCAACCATCAGACTAAGGAAACAGAAATCACAAACACAAATTATAAAATTTAAAGAAAATCACAAATGCATTAACAAAATTTAAAGAAAAAGGAAACAGAAATTATACCGTGGATGCGAGAGGCAGCGTGAGAGGAAGCTGGAGATGGCGACAGAGACACGCAGAGGGAGGAAACCGTGAGATTTCACCAATGGTGGGTTCCGGTTGGACAGAGAGGGAGAGAATTTGAGGTCAGTGAGGGGGAAAGTGATAGAGGGTTTGTGGTTTGGTTAGGGGGCGTCGACGGTGCGGCGGAGGTTGGGTTGGAGAGAGAGGGAGAGAATTTGAGGTCAGTGAGGGAAAGGGAGAGAGGGTTTGTGAAGTTGGGGGGAGTCGACGGTGGGAGGGGGAGTTTGGATTGGAGAGAGAGGGAGTGAATTTGAGGTCAGTGAGGGGGAAAGGGCTCGGGTTTGTGAGGGCTGGATGGGGTGGTCATGGGGCTGGGCGTTGCCGGCGGTGGTGGTCTAGAGCTTTGGGAGGGCACGGCTGGAGGAGGACGTTTTCGCGGAGGAAGACAGAGAGAAACAGAGAGTCGCGTTCTTAAGAAAAAATATTCAGGACTTTGCGCGACGAGGTCGAATAACGTCGCGCAAACTCGATATTTCAGGTTTGCGTGACGTAAAAGGAAAACGATGTCGCGTGAAATCGATAATTCAACCTTGCGCGACGAAATTAAATAAGACGTCGAGCATATAATTTTTAATACCCGGGAAACGAACCGCCAAAATTTTGGCACTTTGCGCGACGACACATTAGCGTCCGTCGCGCAAACCTGAACCCTAAACCCTAAACCCTAAACCCTAAACCCGAAACCCTGAACCCTGAACCCTAAATCCTAAAGTCCTGAAAATTTTAATATTGCGCGACGAATTTCTTCGTCTGTCAATAGTATTCGCGACGTACAATAAGATTTCGTCGCGCAAATTGCTGTTGCGCGACGAAAGAGTGCGTCTCGCAAACATTTTCATTTATAACCGTTGAATATTTTGTCCCATTTCTAGATCTCTGAATATTTGTTATTTGCGATTTTTGGGCTATACGATCTCACAGTATATACAAACACGTTGAACGGTTGGATCGTTGAAACGAGTTTCGTATAATGTGTATGCCATCACAACAATATACTCTCTAAAATTTAAGAGTTTATACATACTTTTGTTATATATAGCTTAAGATTTTGTGGTATCCACTAGTGTAAATCATTTCAATTGAAGATCAAATTCAATCATTGTATTTATATAGGGTCAATGAGTGTAGTTGTAAAAAATTATAAAAATCGGAATTAAAATAACCGTTAAATCGTGATTTTTCATTTATAACCGTTAAATCGTGATTGTTCGTTATATGATCTCTGAATGTTTGTTTTTTGTGATTTTTGGGATATACGATCTCGCAGTATATACAAACACGTTTGATGGTTGGATCGTTGAAACTAGTTTTGTAGAGTTGAATGAGCACTTTTTAGTTTCAAAACATATGGAGGTTGATAACCCTACAAAAACATTCGTACGGAAATTGATAACCCTGAAATTTATTCGTATGGAGGTTGATAACCCTACAAAAAGATTCTCCTCTACCATTCCCATAATTAAAAGGGTATGAATGATGATCTTCACTAAAATGAATGAAAAACATATGATTTAGATGGCAAAATTAAAATTAAGGCTTAGGATTAATGGTTTTGCATATCGTACCTTGCGCGACGAAGAGTATTCGTCCCGCAAACTGTCAGCCTGCGACGGCGTAGGGTTTCTCGTCGCGCAAGAGTCACTCCGAATCTTCATAATTTGGGGATAGTTTATACTTTGCGCGACGACAATCTGCGTCACGCAAAATGTCCTTGTGCGACGAAACAACACTTTTCGTCGCGCAAGGGTCACTCCGAATCTTCATAATTTGGGGATATTTTCTACTTTGCGCGACAACAATCTGCGTCACGCAAAATTCCCTTGTGCGACGAAATAATACTTTTCGTCGCGCAAGGGTCACTCCGAATCTTCACAATTTGGAGATATTTTCTACTTTGCGCGACGAAAATCTACGTCCCGCAAACAGTCCTTTTGCGACGAAAAAATCCCCTTCGTCGCACAAATATAGGCGACCGGTCGGAGAGAAGCGACGACTGGTCATTCTTGCACAGATTGTTCTTCGACCGGTCGGGTTAATTGCGACAACCGGTCATTTTTTTACAGAGTCTACGCAGAAGAGTCACTTTTATTTCAAACAATTTTTGTTATTGCGCGACGAAGATATTCGTCCCACAAAGTTATCTAGCACTTCCAAGGCGGCAAATTATATGGGAATACGAAAATCGGCCAAGTGCTGTGGTGTTGGTTTAGAACCCCGTACGGATTGAATCCGTCTGTGGCAAGTCCCAATCTAACATTTCGAGGATCAGCAGCAAACTCGGGGAACGTTCGATCAAACTCTTTCCATGCCTCCCCATCTGCAGGATGCCGTATCACATCGTCGTCTACCCGTTTTTCCTTAAGCCATCTCATGTCTGTGGCAGTATGCGTCGACATATAAAGTCGCTGCAATCTTGGTTTCAGGGGCAAATAACGCATGACTTTTTGTGGAACCTTAGTCATTCTATTCTGAGACGTCTGTTTGAACCTTGACTCATTGCATATAGGACATGTATCCAACGTTTCATACTCTTTGTAGAATAACATGCAATTGTTTTTGCAAGCGTGGATTTTTTCATAACCCAATCCAAGACCACTCAACATCTTCTGCGTCTGTCTGTGGTCTTTCGCAAACAATTGTCCGTTGGAAGCATTTTCTTGAAAATCCCCAAAAAGTAATCGAAACACAAGTTCGACATACGATACTTTATTTTTCCGTGCATTAGCTCCATGATAGGATTTTTAGTACCTGCGCAAACAGGGTTAAAATCACTTAAAATACTTGCAAGAATACAAGGATATTGTAGTATAGATGCTCATGCAAGGTCGTTGTCCCCAAAGATTGTTTGACTAATTTGTGATTAAACTAACTCTTAGTTAATTATTCAAATAGATTTTATCAAAGATCTGAAATTTATGAATTTGAAAAGATTAAATTAACAATAAAAGAAATCGGAAAGTTGGGAAATTGAAGAAAAACAAGTTTTAAAAACCAATTTATAAAAGCACTAGGGTTTCACCGTCACCTAGCAATCCTATGAATTTTTACCAATTACTTATGATTTGCACATGTCACTTTGAAGGTTAGGTTTTCCTAATTTATATTCTACTTGGAACCTCCAACATAGAACGTATATCTAACATGCAACCCGTCCGGACGTTCGGATCAAATATGAACATGAAAGACTCATTAAGTTTTATGAAAACCCTTTAAAAAACCATGCAACCCTTAAGACGTGGTGTTCATCTTAAGTGAAATTACAATTATTAACCACAAGAAGCCAGCGTCAATTCCAGGGAACCTTCCGACCAAAATTGCATCTAATTACTTTTCTAAAGATCCTAATGGTGATCAAGCATTAAGACAATTAGATAGTTTAAAACAGTGATTAACAATTCAAAGTATGCATGCAATCAATCATAAGCAATTAAATAAAAATCACATATTCATGCTAAGGTTCAAGGCTTCACCCTAGCAAAAAGAATTAGTTACGCATATTCATAACTAAAACCCAAGAAAATATCATCCTCATGAACAAGAATGAAAACACCTTAAAGTTGTGAAAGCTCCAAAACCCTAGCACGTTCCAAAGCCAAAAGAGAGATCCTAAAATTATGTGAAACATAACTTAAATACCTCCTAAAACCTAGTTGCCCAATCTTCATAAGGAAACTAGGATAAAATAAAATAATACTAGGAAATAAAGTCCAAATTGGACTAGGAGAATCTGCCAATAATCTGCCCAGCCACGTTTTGGGCTCAAAACTCCTCCAAATCCGGCCCAAGATAGCTTGTTTTAAAGATAAAAACGTTCTGAACACTTCTCCAGAAGGCCACGAACCCATCCGAGGTCATCTTGGGCTCCAAAAACGCAATAAAGGGCCAAAACGTCACTATTCCAGCACAGCACACTGCTCCTTTATTTTATCGCCAGAAAATAACCGCTTGGTAGAAACATCTGAAATTTTGATACGATCAAGGTAAGTGACTCACGAACGTCCTCCAACTGGAATTACTCCAAAATTCGTCCATTTGATTACATTTTGCTCCAAAGGAAGTCAAGAGTCCTATATTGGAAATATAATTCAAAGTATCAAAATTCTTCCAAAATATTAACCAAAATATACTAAGAATAGGGTTAAATATATGATATAAAATATGCCCATCACTCCACAATCGCCGTCAGAACGGAAAAGCTCTTGCACCCCGGGTATAACTCTTGGTTGGCATTTCTTAACAGGTTTTCATACTGTTCGAACTCTGCACTGTCCATTTGTGTAGGCACATCATCTTCACCTTCCTGATTGCTGCTGGTCGATGCAAATGGAAATGCATCATTTATAATATCCCTGACTTGTTCATTAGGATCCACAATGGGTTCAACATTGTCTACTCTTGTGGCCCCTGAAGACGAAGCAATGTCTATCTGTTCCCGGTGATGGTTCCAAGTGATGTATGTCTCAATCATTCCATTCCTCACTAAATGAAATCGAACATTTTCAATTGTGTCCCACAACGTGTTGTTACAGCTCCTACAAGGACACCGAATTCTAGTTGCACCCGAGTTGTGTGTCCGTGCAAAGTCAATAAAATCCTCGATTCCATCCAAGTATTCGTCTGCGCACCTATTCGGGTTCTGTATCCACCTCCTGCTCATCGTTCATGGAATCACAATGACAATACAACAATTATGTTGTATTCGTACAAAATCTTTCCTTATGCCTCCGGTAAGGGCCCTATCCCATTCGGAAATGCATAGTCACGTCACGTAATTTACAACTACATGAGATTAGATTTCGACGTGGATGAATTTCGGCAGCATCTCGGTACAGTTCTTGAGGTGTACCGTAGATATAAAATACCTACGTACCACCCGAAGAACGTACCGAGATGACACTGAAATCTCCACAATCGAAATCTAATCATATAGCTGTAAACTACGTGACACGACTATGCATTTCCAAACTGTCCAAAATATGGGACAATTCAAGAATTAATTGGACCGTAGTCGTGGTTTACCCATCCATGCGCGGTCCAACTAACCTCGAACGGGAACTAAGCTTTACAAAAAAAAAATGTACGAAGTTAATTTCAATTAACCTCGTACATCAACGTACATACATAATTTAACAACATATTATAAATATAATTTCATATATCAATATAAACATAATGTAATAAATTTTTTATTTTAAATTATAAAACGACAAAAATACCCTATCAATCGTTCTCCATCAATTGCTAATCACATATAATATCCCTATAGACAACGAAATTAATAGTGTTAGTATAAATTTACATTAACACTTTTACACTAACGACAAAAAATACATACCGAACGAACTTAGCAGTGGTAGAGGTAGTTCAACTCATACAGGAAACGAAATTGAATACCTTTTTTGGCCCAAAACGTTCGAGAGAGAGGAAGAGAGAGTGAGAGGCAAGCTGTAATTTTTTTTTGTAGTTTGCCTCTGCCATGGCTGAACGCGATAATGTAGTAGATGATCTTTTTTGCGCGACGAACAATATTCGTCGCGCAAAAATAATTATTGTCGTGCAAAATGGGAACATTTGCACGACGAACAAAACTTCGTCGCCTTAAGCCTCTATGTCGTGGCGCAAAGTTGAAGCTTTTTGCACGACAAACACATTTCTCGTCGCATTAAACTTTGTCGTCACGCATACTTTTTTATTGTCGCGCAAACACCAGTCTGCCGACAATGATTATACGCGACGATTAACTCATTTAGTTGCGCAAATGCCAAACTCGTCGCGCAAAAGTCATCTTTAGCGCGTTTTTCTTACGCGACGACGTCATTTCTCGTCACACGAGACCAAGTACGCCAAATTTTGCACTGTCGTCGCGCAACATATTCGCTCCATATCTGCTTTATTTTCCCTCCACCTTTTTGCACGACGGATAAGAATTTGGCGCCAGAATATTTGTTCGCGGTTTTTTTCGCCTAGTTTTACGCGACGGTCGTTTTTGTTGTCGTGCGAAGTTATTTTGCGCGACGAATTTTCTTCGTCGCTCTTGTTTGCGTTACGCATATGCTTGTCCGTCGCGCGATGATCTCATATGCGACGATTTGTCCTTCGTCGCGCAAACTATCGTCGCGCAAGTAGTAAAACGTAGTAGTGTAAATAACTCAACTTAAACAAATAGAGCATATTAGCAAACGAAATCACTCCTCACGTGCAATAAACATCAACAACATACTCTTTTGTTCTCAATTGGGCGATAACACAAAGCAATAAAGCTAGTGAACAACTACAGAGCTATACCATAAACACAAATCACACACCAGTATTTTGTTAAAACTTCCCAAAATCCAGCCATAGTGTGGCAAAGATCACAAAACTCATTCAACACATATTCATAAATTTAGTCAGAAACACCCAATTTTGGTAGCCATTCAGAAACCATGGTAACCCTAAAATAGAAAAACATAAATTGAAGGAGAGAAAGGCTTGAAGACTAACCTTCAAATTTGATCCAGAGAGACGTTTGCTTTTTTTTTTTTTTTTTTTTATGTAAGTTTTGGCACATTGGAAAATAAGAATTCCCGCACTATGGAAATTGTGAAATGACGCCTATTTTGGTGGAAATTAAACTCGGGAATTTGATGCCTCAATTTCCATGATTTTTTCCGCTTGTCATTTAATAAATTATGCGCTTAAGTTGCCAAACAAGGGAATTGTCAATTTCTCCTCTTAAATTCCCAACTTCTAGCTAAATTCCGAGTTATTTTCCCTCATCCAAACAGAAGGTAAAAGAAAAGAAAAACGGTAGCCCATGCATTATCCACAAGTACAGCAGCCGACCTTGACAAAAAGGTGTTTGCTCCCAAGTAGGCCTGGGCGCGGATCGGTTTGGAATGGTAGAGGGCTCTTCTGTTAATGTTGAGTTAACATGCCTGCTCAGAGAGATGAGAGCAATGGTTGTGCGACTAAGGTAACAGAGAGAAGAGAAAGTTAAGATGTTTTGGGGTTAGAGGGCGGCTGGATGAAACTAAAAGATGGAAAGTTAATTTAGGGTTAATGTAGGTAGTGTTTCAGTGTTTCGTAGTCTACAATAACTTAATATCCAGCTACTAATAAACATATACATATATTAGTATTTAAATAATAAAATAATTATAAATATCAGATCGATACGGGTTTCCGTCGGATTAGGGATATTGTTAACCGTTAACCAAACCAAATGTTTCGGTACGGATCGGATCGGAATAATTAAAATTAAAAAATAATTATTTAACCAAACCAAACCAAACCGTTGGTACGGTACGGTCGGTACGCGGATAATTCGAATGAGATGCCCACCCCTACTCCCAAGTTGTGGCTTGATATTGGTCATTTTATGGGGTTAGAAGAATGCATTTCCTTCAAGGATGAAAATAGTGCTAAAATATGAATATGGTTTGAATACTTTGGGTTGCATTTTATTCTTCTCCATTAGGAGGTATATATAAGAGTTTACATGAGTGCTTTACAAGGAAATAGATCGATACAGTAATCAATTAGTACATGAGTTGCATTTTATTCTTCTCCACTTCTCCAGACGACATGATGAAGAAAAACAAAAACTCAGTAAGACTGAGGTTGCAATGCATATATGTCTGAGAGTTTTGAATCGAAGAATCGCTTATGTTTCACCTAACCACCCAAGAAAAGCACATGATTTGAACAGAGTAATTAACAAATAACAAACAGTAAAAGTAACATTAAGCTGATCATCAAGAATAAAATTAAGTGATCGGTTAAATTCAAAGTAAGAGGGGCAACCTCATAGTTGGAAAAGATAATTGGCTGGAGCTGCTTTATGTCAAATGCTGGAATGACAAAGTTAGTTAATGTCTGATCTGGTGCAGTTTTTTGTCACCAAGTTTCTGCCCAACCAAGTCATCATGTTGGTACGTTCCATTGTATTTTGGTCCTGCTCTAGAGCTTTGATAATCTTTGTAGTATGAAAAAAATACTGGACAAGTGTTGTTTAAAAAATTAATAATGCTTATATCAGAATCTATTTTTACAACAATGTTGTGTATCAATATTTAACAAAAGTTGACATTTAACTTGTAAACATTACTGTTTCTGGGGGAAGATTTTGGGGCAGTGAGTAAGCAGAACCACCAGTGCTTGTTCCTGCAATCACATCAAAATAGTTGGCGATTCTTGCATCTTCACTATCCAGTTTCAGCAACATGATCAAACATTTTGGATAATTTAGCACTTGATGATATACTGACATAGAATTATTGCAGACATTTTAAGTGAGCATATGCACAGGACCCGAAGATTGATATTCTACCCACCTGAGCCTCAAGTTGAATATCAATCTTTAGGTGATGAGGTTTCCATAGGTTGGGCCCTGCAAAGGTATACTATTGGTTCTGTCCATGAGACTTGAGAGTTTGATATGCACTATATGTGTGTGTGTGTGTGTGTGTGTGTGTGAGAGAGAGAGAGAGAGAGAGAGAGAGAGAGAGAGAGAGAGTCTGAATTCTAGAAGAGGGTTTAGACAAGTATATAGCTCGAGTTCTTTGGTGAGGTTTCCTTTGACAGAAGTTCGGGAGGATTTATAGACTCCTACACTTATTTTCCAAGAATCAACCAACAAGTCAATGGATATAAATGTGATTCAAATTTTTGAATCAGTACTCTAGTTTCTTGGACAACATGGAAAATGTTCATTTCTAAATAAACATTAGCATCTTGCTACAGGATATGGTTAACTCCATGAGACTCCTAATTGTAGAATTGTAGGTGAGACTCCATGAGATTTGCAGGTGAAAATTGTTAGGGGATTATGGGAGTTACCATAGTTAAGGGTCTCAATGACAATACATTAGTGTTTTAGCTGTTATGTTGTTATTAGCCTTTATTAGGATATAATGGGTTTTCCGTTTCATTGTAACCACTAGGAAGATATCTTATAGTTTGTGTATAAATATAGGTTGTAATATCTCAAATATTATCATTGAATATAGAGTTTCTACATGGTATCAGAGCTAATGGCTAATGCCGATTAGCGATCCTCCAGTTGCCAACATTGAGAGTCGTTGGCGCCCCTCGCTCCTCACCCGTAAGGGTGTTTGTATGTATAGTGCTTTTTCCTCTCCTCTTCTCAAACATGAATATGTTTTTTTCTTTCCACCTTAGCTGTAGCCGCATCTTTGTTTTACCCTTGCAACCTTTTCTTATGTTAGGCCATTATTTTTGTGTCTCCCCCACGCCGTCTTCATTGTGGACAGTCTCCTCCATCGAGCTCTCTCGTGGCAACCCACGGAAGCTCCATTTATCTCCCTTGGCTATGATGGCCAGATTTTTGTTTCCTCCATGAGCCTTGTCACAGCTCGCCGAGCCTTATCCTAGTCTGCAATCGTAGTTTCCCTTTCTCTCTCTCTCTCTCTCTCTCTCTCTCTCTCTCTCTCTCTCTCTCTCTCTCTCTCTCTCTCTCTCTCTCATTTTTTATGATGGTTTCTCTATTGTGGTTTCCATACTTTCCTCCTGTTTGTTGATGATGCCTATCATCACTCACCGAGTCGTCTCTCTTTCCTCTGCGAGCCTCGTCAACGCTCGCCGAGCCTTCTCTACCGTGCTGCACTGCTACTATTCCTTTTGCACATCCCCTATTTCTTCCTTTGTGTTGCCGACTTGGTATCGGCCACTCGAGCCCTGTCACTGTGTTGCTGCCTTGGTATCGGCCTCTCATGCTCTATCTATGCTCAACCTGTGTTCTCCTCCCCTCTTAAGCCCAATCTCTTTCTTTGATTTTACTGTTGGTCTCGGTCTTCTTCAATGCTTTTTTTCTTCTTCTATGTTACTGTTGAGGATAAATGTGAACCTCCCAACACAATTTCACCACCACTAATTAAATAATGGGGTTTTATTATTTTAGGTTCGACCCATTCGAGACGCTAGTCTCTTAATTACAATCCCTTGCTTCAAGGGAAAACCCTTTGATTCCATCATAAAGAAACAGAACGTGTGTGTTGGGTTTTGCGGCTGCTCCCAAGTCCAACCTCAAGGTGCCTACGTATCCCTCGCGGGAATCAAGCCACTCGTAGTTCAAGGAACTGCAATGAACGAATGACTCATTGCAAAGGGGAAAATTGGTATGAATTTGATTGAGAAAGTGTTTGAGTGAATTTAGCTGAATAAACCAGGGATTCGATTTTGATGTGTGTTTGGGGTGAATTTGGTTAATAATAACCAGGGATTCTGTTTGGATTTGAGATTTGGGCGGTTGCATCTAGATTGAATCTCTAAATTGCCTACGTACCCTTTTGAAGGGATCAAACCAACGTAGTTCGGAAAAAGATTTGTATGGAGATTTGATTGGTGGGGATTTGACTGCGGTTGCGTCTATTGGTATGTTAGACTGCCTACGTACCCTTGATGGGATCAAACCGGCGTAGTTCCAAAAAGATTGAAATTAATGGGTAAGTGTGGCCCAATAATTTAGAATTTGTGTCTTTGAGACAATTTGGAGATTTTCATAAGTAGATGACCTATGAGGAAAATTGGAAATTAATGGGTAAGTGTGGCCCACTAATTGAGAGTTTGTGTTTTAGAGATTTAAATTTAATCTCATTGGAATTTTCATGGGTAGATGACCCATAGGAAAAATTGGAAATTAATGGGTAAGTGTGGCCCACTAATTAAGAATTGGTATCCTTGAGACAATTTGGAGATTTTCATAGGTAGATGACCTATGAGAAAAATTGGAAATTAATGGGTAAGTGTGGCCCACTAATTGAGGATTAGTGTTTTAGAGATTTGCATGGGTAGATGACCCACGAGAAAAATTGAAATTAATGAGTAAGTGTGGCCCAATAATTTAGAAGTTGTGTAAAGATGGATATTTGATTTGTGGGAATTTGGTTGATATAACCAGTAATTCCAATTGAGTTGCGGTTGCGTCTATTGGTATGCTAGACTGCCTACGTACTTTTGATGGGATCAAACCGGCGTAGTTCAAAAAAGATTGAAATTAATGGGTAAGTGTGGCCCACTAATTGAGAATTTGTGTCTTTTAAGACAATTTGGAGATGTTGAAATTTTCATAGGTAGATGACCTATGAGAAGAATTGGAAATTAATGGGTAAGTGTAGCCCACTAATTGAGAATTTGTGTTTGAGAGATTCAGGATTAATCTCAACGAAATTTACATGGGTAGATGACCCATGGGGAAAATTGGATGGTTTTGTACCATCTTTCTTTTTGTCAATGTCCAAGAAAAATAATGAGCAATTTTGATTAACCCACTAATTTTCTAAAATTGACATTTGCATTTGGGATTTGGCGTGGTTTTGTACCACTTAGGTCTTCACTTGGCAATTTGGAAATTAATGGGACACTTTTTATTTGAGCCCATTAATCCATAATTTGTGAATTTGAGACTTTGTACCCATTATTCACCAATTGGATTTTTTTAAGGGCAATTCCATTGAACGTGAGTCCTGCAGTGGAATGAGCCCGTTGTATTTGAGGCCGTGTATTCTTGAGATATTGGACGAGTCCATTGTGTCTTGATATCCATTTTGACATGAGACCGTTGGATTTTAAACTTGCACTTGATAGCCCAATTTTTAATGGGCATATCATGAAGATTTTATTTTCGGCTCCAGTCCCTCTCCAAGTGAAGTCCACTTTTTGGATTGGAACCCCCCTAAGGCATCAAGGAAGAATTCCTTCTCTTATTCTGGTTTTCACGAGGTAGCACTTCCATGCATGATCCCCTAATGCCTTGCCGACGCCGTGAGCCATTTTGAGAACTTTGAGGTACCTTTGTTTGTGAAAAGAAAAGTTCTCGCAAGGACCAAACAACCTTGGTATTGATCACTGCTTGCTGCACACAAGAGAAACCATAGACAATTGCTTTCTTCTTGGTTCGTCAAACCAATTGGTTGGTGGGTGGTTGTTGCAGCCATGTGATTGCTAAAGGCATCCTGGGCTGGGAGCATTCGAGCAGCAAAGCCACATCTTGGAGAGATCATGCCTTTAATTATGATGATTGAAATCATCATGACAATCTTGCTTGCCGTTTGGGATGCTTGAAGGCATCATAGAGAGACCCAACGATCTTGAACGGGTCTTGAGAGATGTATGTACAACGCCAGCCCTAATCAATTTTCGATTGATGTCTTTACTCCAGTTGGTTATTTTACAGCTTGGTGCCAAAAGCAAATGCCTTTTAATTTGATCAAGACACCCAAGGATAAAAATCCTTCTCCAAGTGAAGTATGAATTAGCATCCTTATCGCATTGGAACCCCTTGAGCATCCAGGAAAGCTGTAAGCCCTTTGTCCATACACGATTAGGCAACATGAAATTCCCTTTTTAAAAAAAAACATGTGCACCGCAACTTTTAAATCACCAGCAAATAAAGCGGTAGCTTTTAATATTATTTTCGTTAGCTTTTCCAGATCAGCACATAGCCCTGCTCAAGCCACCTGTTGCATCATCAAAAGAAGAAACAAATTGTTTCTTCCCCTCCGGGAATTCACGTGGTAACCCACATGCCCATCTTCTTGTTTTCTTTCTTTAGTTCCATTCTTTTGTGGAGTTTATGGAGATGACCTCTTTTTTTGCTGACTTGCTGGCCGCAAGTGTTTGATGTGGAAGGCAATTCAATTGCCAGGTGGTCTTTTTGATTTGTTTGAGCTTCACACAAAGGCTTGTGACTACCGCTTGAGTAGGTAATTACATACATTCCTTCTTAGCTTTTGACTCCACAGGACCAAATCCTCATCAATTCTTTCTTATTTAATTCCTTTTTCTCCTCAATAGACACGAACAACATTGAACAAGACTTGTGCCACTGCAGTAAGAGAATCCCAGAAAATTCCGGGAGTTTCTCTACGTCTTTTAATGGCATTACAAATCAATTCTGGTTTTCTGATGGTTAGCCCATCATGATATGCAATCCTTACGGAGTGCTTGTGAATTGGATGTTAAGCACATCCTGGAAGCGTCTGAGCGGAGCCGTACCTCGGAGCAGATAAGGACTTGTTCTCATGATGATTGAAATCATCTTAGTTGTCAATCCGTAGCTGGATGTCGTGGAGGTATTTGAGAGGAGGTTCACCTTAGAGCAGATTCTTGACTTAACTTGTGATGATTTCAATCATCACAGCCAAGAATTTCCTTGGAGTAGATTCTCGACTTAACTTGTGATGATTTTAATCATCATAGCCAAGAATTTCCATGGGCTGCTTGTACTGGATGTTGAATGCTTCCTTGGAAGTCTTTGAGCAGAGCCTTGCAGTAGAGAGATTCCTAACCTTTTTTATGATGATAGAAGTCACCATAGCCAGGAATCCTCTTATGTGTGCTTGCTCTTCCTCTTTGCTCCTGTGGCTGTCTCCCTTCTCTCCTTTTCTTCTCCTCTCCGCCTTTGTGGCCTTGCAGGTTTTTATTTTCTTTGAAGCCTCCAGCAGCCTGCCGGCTGCCCCCCCCTTTTCCAAGCCTCTTCACTCCCTTTTATAGGCCCTTAATTTTTAGGAGTTTGAGATTAAATGAATAATCACTCCTTGGCCTCAGTGTTTGACACAAACACTTCAGTCGCAAGAAACTGTAGGCAAAGAATTGTAATTCCATTTGAACACGTGCTCCATAGCTGGAATATTGGTGTTATCCTATTTTATAGGAATTTCAATGTGTGCAGCCATCTTTTTTTCTTTTCTTTTTTTTTAAAATTTTTTTTTCGTTTCAACAGTTACTGGGGTATTCTCTTCTCTTCTTTTCAGTTGTGTTTTCTCTCTCCCTATCATGGGTTGTCTCTAGCATCTTGAGTTTCCTTTCCTTTCCATAGGTTGTCTTTCACATCTTGTGTTCTCTCTCCCTCTCTTGACTACTTTTTTCTTTTGATGGGTGTAACCTTTTCTCATCTTTTTTTTTTCTCTCTCTCCTTTTTCCATCTTTATTTTGAAATGATTTTATCTCTATGTATTTTGCCCACATTCTCTTTTCCTTTCTCAGTCTCACTTGGTTTCCTCCTTTATTTCTTATTATTGTTTTTTTGGGTCAATCATCCCTCTTTATTTTAATCTCTATGTGCCTCTATCCTCTTGTGATGATCTTTTGTTTCCATTCCTCATCTTTATTATATTCCTTCTTTTCACGTCTTATTTCCAAAATTGTCACCTCTCCAGCGTCAAGTTTGCAGGGGAGTGTTAGGGGGTTACGAGAGTTACTGTAACAACCGGGTCCTAAATTAATAGTTAAATATTAAATTATTCAAGAAAAAGACAATTTTACCCCGGGATTTATTAAATGATTTAAGAGTTGACTTTTTATTTGGGGAAGATTAAATAATTAAAATAAGAGGAAATAAGTTTAGATGAGAAAATAAATTAAAATGAATAATAAACAGTAAAATGAAATTATGTGAATTAATTAAGGTTTTTGAAAATTAAAATATTAATTAATACTAAAGGGCAAAAAGGTCATTTTAAGTTTGGAAAAGAATTTGGGGATTTGGGTAGTACCATTGTGTCGGGCTCGTCAAAACGAGTCTGTAGACGCATGGCACGCCCAATTCCGAGTTGTAACGAAGGAGAAAAGGTCTAGAAACGAAAAGGACATAGCGGGAATTTTAAAACTTGTTACTGTAGCTACAGTACCGGCCAATTTTCTTATTTTTTCCCCTTCTTCCCTTCCCCTCCATTTTTCCAGCTTCTTCTTCCTTGGCAATTCGACACCGTCACTGTAGCAGCAGTGACTGTTCGACTTCCAAGCCACAAAATCGACGTCGTCGTTCATCGGTTGGCCGTGCCACCTGCATGAAAAGTGTTCCTCTCGTTCTCCTCTACAAAACCCACCCAAGACCTGATCCAATTAGCTGATGTTGAGCTCGAATCGAATCTAAGGAATGGTTAGGCTTTTCCGGCGGTGTTTTTGCATTTTCCGGCCACTCCGACACGTAATCCGACGAGTGAGGTATGGAAATTCATCCTCTCATCGTGCTCTACCTATTTATGTAATTAGTTTGGATTAATTTTAGAGTTTTGAAGATTGATTTAAATACCCATGTTAGGCCTGCGGATTTGGCCCTTTTTCACCCATTTCCTGCCACTTTTTGGCCGGGGTCCAAGACCAAAAGTGGCTCCAATCGATGTTCTGAACCTAGGGTAGGAATCTTGGCCCTCAATTTTGAGGTTTTTCTGGCAGGCGCTATCGCTTAGTATACCCACGCGCTGCCTACGCATGTGGCGGAGCGTGGGTACTGTAGCAGGTGGGCATTGTGTCCCGATGCAATCTCTTGGTTGTCACGAGCGTGTAGGTATGCTCGGATTTCCATTCGGATATCGTTTGAACCTCGAACGGATTTTGCCTAGTGTGCGTTATCCGGGTTCGATAGGTTTGAACCGTTGGATTGCCTCTAATTTAATATATGTTGATCTAGCCATTCCTAGGATCGTGTAGAAATTCACGGATCGTGAATCGGAGTCCCGGATATTCCGATTTAATATTTCAAAGTTAAATTAAATAATAACCGTCTGATCGTACGATCGTGATTAATCCGACCGTCCGATCGAGACCAAACTTTCGGGACATGTGTCCTAGGCATATTGGAACCTTTAGGGACTCCCGGATTTGTGAGAGGAGGTGGTGGGCCCCACGGGCCCGGTTGACCAAGTTTAGGCGGTTTGACCCTTCGGTTGACCATGAGTCTTCCGAGGTAGTTATATCCTTTGAGAAAGGTAAGAAGGACCATGTAAACGAGTCTTGACTGGGAATCAGTTATCTGAATCAATTTATCAGTAAACTGACATAAAGGCCAGGAAATAGATTGTGAAATAAAAGCAAAGTATTGATATAAGTTTGGGATACAGGTTTTCAAACCCATCACAAGGGTACCCCCTAGTTGCTTGAAACAGTGTCATTTATAAATAATGCCCCATGTGTTTCAAGGACCCTTGAATCGTGTGGTGCGAGGATTGCGGCTCGGATAGAAGTGGTATCTCTGAGGCCTGGGAGGATTGCGGCTCAGATAGAAGTGTTATCTCAGAGTCCTGCGAGGATTGCAGCTCGGATAGAAGTGGTATCTTAGAGTCCTGCAAGGATTGCGGCCCGAGTGGACTTGGTGTCTCCGAGGCCTGCGAGGATGGAATTGACGGATCAGGATTGGGGGTACGCCTAGGTGGAGCAAACATAAATTTATTATTATTTTCTTAAGTGATGAGATTGTTTTACTAGTAAAAGAGAGGGATATATATATATATATATTAGTCCCGTTCTCCTGGACCCCAGTAGTCTAAGGAGTTTGTGGTCACTCACCCTTGGATCTAATCTAAGGGTGTAGAAAAACTGATTTAAAAATTCATATAAATATTTATATTATTTTAACTTACCCAAAATATGTTTTCTGAAAAAAGAAAAAAAAAAGAAAGAAGAAGAACACCCATTGTTTCTTCTTTGTTCGTTGCTCATGAAAATCTATGATTGTTCACAGCCTCCTCCATCCAAAAGTGTGACCAACCCCTCATTAAAGATCCATGATTGCTCAGAACTAGAGCCCGAATTGACGACACTTTTGCAGTCGAAGATCAACAAGTCTTGATTTTGGGTGGTCTCTGAGGCCGTATCTCTCGTACCCAAATCTGTAAATTGATTGCCGAGTTCATCTTTTGATGATTGTCAGAAGAGAAAGCTGTAAAACCATGAGGTTTATTCCCATCGATGAAAACGAAGGATAATCAACCTTGAACACTGCTGCACGCTATTGCAATCAAACCCAGAAGAAAACTACAATAGTAGAAGAAAATCTATTGTGGTTTACTATCTGTAACCGAGGAAAATAGTATCTGAAAACTACTGATGAATATGTATGAGAGTTTCGTAGATGTTCAATGACGCGTTGGTCACACTTTTTGGAATCGGCGACACTAGGTTGTGTAATTGAAGCCGCACCTCCCTCCACTGCGATGGCAAAATCTGAGGAGGAGGCAACGGACAGAACAAAGATGCAAGAAGTGTTTTCTTTTTTTATTTTTTATTTTCAGAAAACGTATTTTGGGTAAGTGAAAATAATATAAATATTTATTGGTTTTTTTAATTTTTTCTACACCTTCAGATTAGATCTAAGGGTGAGTGATCACAAACTCCTTGGACTACAGGGGTCCAGGAGAACGGGACTGATATATATATATATATATATATATATTTGATGAACTGGGGGGGTAGAACCCCAAAGACAAACAACAACTACTCACTACAGACTAGCCGAGTCCTAATGACTCCAAGCAGATCATCAACAAGGCTAGCGCCAATCCAACTTGGGGCCATATCAAAAAGACAAACACCTAAGTCCATATTGTAGCTCCATTGCGCAATATAGTCAGCAACCACATTTCTTTCTCTATAAATGTGTTGAAGAGCACAAGTATCAAACTTTCCCATAAGCTCCCAGCAACATGAAGCCAGAGACGCCACAGGATGTAAAGCAAGAGTAGTAGAGTTCTTCACCAACTTAACAGCCACTGCAGAATCCATTTCCACCAATAGATTGCAAATACCTCTGTCTTTAGCAAGCTTTAACCCAAAAAACAAGCCCCACATTTCAGCCTCTAGGATCTGACCTCTGCCCAAATTAGCAGCAAACCCACAAGTCCAATCCCCAAAGGAATCACGTATAACTCCCCCCGCACCAATGCATCCATAAGCACTTTTCCTGGTTCCATCCACATTCAGCTTATATTGCCTAGGACTAGGTGGCACCCATGCTAGGGAAACATGGATCTTAGCACTGGTTTTATGCAATATTTTAGAGGCCATGAACCATTCATGGGCAGCAACCAAGATGTCATGTCTGGGATTAACAGGCGCCTCCTCCTCAGGCTGGAAAAATGAATTTGTTCCTCCACTTCCACAAATGCCAACAAGTAGCTACAAACACCAAATACCAAGGGACATCAGCCTGCCACTTAATCTTTGACATTAAATTAGCCTTGAGCCAAGGTTTGAAGTCCATCTGGAAGAAAGAAGAGTTGTGAGGAGAGATTAGCAAATCATTCCAGACATCTTTGGCTCGATTACAGTCACGAAAAATGTGCAAAATAGACTTAGTAGGATAGTCACAGACAGCACAAGCCGAATCCTCAGTAAGGTTTCTTTTAACTCTCTGTTCATTAGTAAGGAGTTTTCCTTGGGCAGTCAACCACAAGAAAAAATGTAGTTTAGGAGGGGTTCTGAGGCTCCATAGAAATTTCCAATCGTAGTCAGGCCACCAAGGACCTTCAAAGAATAACCCATAGGCAGTTTTGACTGAGAAAATTCCATTAGGAGAAGGCCTCCAAATATGAGAATCAGGGAGAGATCCCATGAAACCAACATGCATATTAAGAATTTTCTGAACAAGATCATCATGGAGAGCAGAGCGTAATTTGTTGACATCCCACCAACCATTCTTAGAGAAATCAGAAACAACACAATTCAAATCAATCAACTGCAGCACCCCCTCTTGCTGAGCCAAAGGCTCATCAGTGACCCACTTATCTGTCCAGAAATGAGTAGAGTCCCCTTTTCCTATTCTCCAGGCTAACCCTTGGGATAGTAAAGTAGACCCATGGAGAATACTTCTCCAAGTACTAGAGCAGCCTTGCTTGGATCTTAAAGAAGGGTCAAGAATAGTAGACCCCTGCATATACTTTGTTTCAAAAAATTTAGCCCACAAGCCCTTATCCTTGCTATGCAATCTCCACCCAATTTTCGCTAACATAGCTTGGTTCATGGCAATAGTCTTCTTAAAACCCATAACCCCTTTGCATTTAGGCCTGCAAACCAGATCCCATTGACATAAGTGGATCTTCTGCTTCTTCTCTCCCCCTCCCCAAAAGAAGTTTCGATTGAGTTTATCCAAATCATCACACACACTAGCAGGCAGTTTGGTAGTTTGCATTGCATAAATAGGGATGGAAGCAGTAACAGCTTGAATTAAGGTAGCTCTACCAGCTAGAGATAAAAATTTACCTTTCCAAGAGGCCAACTTGTGCTTAACCTTATCCACCAGAGTTTCATAAGTGGCTTTAGTGACTCTAGAATGTAACAGGGGCATTCCTAAATATTTTTCCAAGATCATTGGTAAGTGGTGAACCACATATATAACTAATCTCCTTAGCAAGCTCCTTACAAGTGTTAGGAGAGCAATAAATGGCAGACTTTTCAAAATTAACTACCTGCCCAGAAGCATCACAGAAGAGCTTCAAACAACTTCTCATAACTCTGGCTTGATTGGAGCTAGCCTCAGCAAAAAGAATTAAATCATCAGCAAAAAATAGGTGAGAAACAGCAGGACCTGACTGAGGCAATTTAACAGGTCTCCACTTCTTCTTTTCGACATCATCAAAAATAATATGTGAGAGCTTTTCAATACATAACACAAATAAATAGGGAGATAAGGGGTCCCCCTGCCTAATACCATTCAAAGGCACAAAAGGAGTAGTCAACTCACCATTAACACAAATTTGATATCTCACAGTAGAAACACAGCTCTTAATCAGACGAACCAAATCATCAGGAAGCCTCAACTCCACCAACACATGCTCAATAAAGTTCCAATTCAATCTATTGTAGGCCTTGGAGAGGTCAATTTTCCAAGCAATAAATCCCTTCTTGCCTTTCGAATTTTTAAAGTTGTGCATTAATTCCTGAGCAATAAGGATATTGTCAGTGATATGCCTGCCAGGGACAAAGCTAACCTGATTAGGGCTTATAAGCTTGGGCAAAATAGGTCTGAGGCGAGCAACAATAATCTTCGATATAACCTTGTAAAGAGTGGAACAGAGGCTAATAGGCCTAAATTGTATCATAGTTTGGGGGTTGGCCACCTTAGGCACTAATGTAATTAAGGTAGCATTAAGTTTATCCGGAATTTGACAGTCAGTAAACACCTGCTGAACCATATTAAAAATAGCAGGGCCACAAATATGCCATTGGTTCTGATAGAAACACGCAGGGAACCCATCAGCCCCAGGGGCTTTAAGACTACCAATACCAAACAGGCTTTCCTTGACTTCTAACAGATCAACGCCTTTGTACAGCCCCTCCAAATCAGCAGCAACAAGACTAGGAAAAAGATTGATTGAAGGCATCGCAAAAGGAGCACTTGCATCCTGATTAAACAGCCCTTGGAAGTACTCGACAACCAATCTTTTAATTCCCTCAACATCTTCAACCCAACCCCCGTTACTATCCTTCAGTCTCTCAATCTTGTTCCTCCTTCTCCGAACAATAGTAGTGAGATGGAAAAATTTAGTGTTCCTATCACCATCCTGCAACCATTGGACTCGGGATTTTTGTTTCCAAAACAAAGATTCTTGATCTAAAACACCATTAAATTCAGCAATAAGACCACCTTCCAAATTGTTAAGAAACTCATTAGGCCCTTTGCACAGAGCCTGCTGGATGCCATGAATTCTAGCCAATAATCTTGCTTTTCTCTGTCTCAAATGGCCAAAAACTTGAGTGTTCCAAGTTTTAAAAGGCTCAACTAATTTAAGGGTTTTCTCCATAGCAGAACCAGTAGAATTATCCCAGGTTTCAGTGATAAAGTCATCAAAGCTTTCATGCTTTAGCCACATAGCTTCAAAACGAAAAGGTCTTTTAAGGGGGTTGGCCTTAAAGCAAGATTGCAAGCAAATTTTAATCGGACTATGATCAGACTTTGTACGAGGGAGGTGCCTCACGTTGGCATCAGGAAAAAGCCTTCTCCATTTCACATTACTGATTGCTCTATCCAACCTTTCCAACACACGTTTATTTGTCCAAGTAAATTTGGGTCCAGTGAAACCCAGATCCAACATCTCATGCCTATCAACCCAATCTTTAAAGCCTTTAGACCTACCAGAGGAGGCCCCTCCCAGTTTTTCATCGACAGATAAGATGTCATTGAAATCTCCAACTAATAACCATGGTAAATCATGACACTCAGCTACAAATGTAAGGTACTCCCATAACTTTTCTCTTTTAACCCTACTAGGGCTAGCATAGATAGCAGTAAACATCCAAGGGGGCTGACCAGGCCAAGAGACACAAGCCGAAATAGATTGATCATAAGTGCCTACTATTTCCACAGTAACTTTACTATCATTCCATAACAACCATAAGCCCCCAGAAAAACCAATCGCATCAACAACTTCAAAACACTTAAACCCCAAAGTCTGGATCTCTTTCAGAGCTCTTTGCCCACTAATGCGAGGCTCACAGATGAACAACATATCAATATGATGGGTACTAATCATGTCCAGCATATTAGTTTTAAACTTGGTGCAGGCTGCACCTCGAAACAAACAACATTCATTAGAAACTGACAAAAGAAAGAGGAGATCCAAGGGCTAAACCCTTAATTAAAGATCAGAAGACATGCCTTCAACAGTGTCGAAAGCATTGCTTGCTACTTGTCCACCAACAGAGTCCATTTGACCTTCAGAGAGATCCATCTTTTCAGGTTGATCCCTATGATCATCATCATCAGAATGCAGGATAGCATCCACACTTTCAGGATCAAGGCCTTTCTGAATCCTTACATCAAGTGGCTCAATATTCGGACACCCCCCCCCCCCCCCCCCCCCCCCCCGCCCCTTTATCTTTTTGAATATGTTGACCATGGCCCCAACTATCAAGTTGTTCAGATACTGGAGTCATGGCTACAACCTTCTTACCATGTACTATTTTTGTTCGAGCATATGGGGAGGAGCCAAACTTAGCTTAACTAGGAAGAGAAGCCTGCAAAACATTCCCTTTACCTGCACTAGTACCCTTGGTAGACTCATTAGAGATATCACTGAGGGCGTGCCTGGTGCCACCAGATTTAGAATTCTTAGGTTTAGTCCAAACCTTATTACCATGAGCAAAGCTAAATTGAGCAGTATCATTAGCATCAATAGAGCCCTTGTTCCCCTCCAAACTAGTCTCACCATCATCCCTTCCAAAATTCTCACTTACCATCCTAAGAGCATCAAACCTCGATCCCTTTGATTTAGCACTAGACTCCCTCCTCCCATCGTTCTTAACATCAGCCTTAGGTCTCCTTCTTGGAGCAACATTCATCCAAGGGCCACGCAAACTTTGCTCGAGATCAGTATCCCCTTGGATAGGTTCCACAGAACCATAGCCCAAATTAGTTTGTCCTCCTACAACTGGATGCTCCCCACCCAATGCTTCAACCCTCTGCTCTTTCAAACTACAATGTTCTCGTTTATGTCCATACATCCCACACAAATAACATATATCAGGCAATCCTTCATATTCAATATTATACCAGTTCTGATTAATTTGAACAAAGGCATCCAATGGCTTGGTTAGATCAAGCTCAACACAGAGTCTAGCAAACTTCCCACGATTCTGTGAAGTGGTAAGAGAATCAATCTTAAGTAATTTCCCTAAGAGGTTTCCAATTCTCTTTAAGGACCATACATCAAAACACTCCAGCTGAATCGCAGACACTCTTATCCAAGCAGCCATTCGAGTGACATGAGCAGTAGCAGGGCAAAATCCAGACCTCCATTTCTGCATAACAAGGTACTGCCTTGCAATTATCCAAGGCCCACCTGTGAGAACAAAGTTTAAGTCCTCCTCCAGCTCAAACTTGACCACAAAATAATCATTGATTAAGTCAATAAGCTTCCAATCCCCTTTCAGGCTCCACTTTTGCTTCAATCTGGCATGAAGATAACTATAAGTATGAGATCGACCTAGCAATCTCACAATAAGAGCATTCTGCCATGGTTTACAGAAACGATCCATTGCTCAATCTGAAAATTGAATACTCGGGCCACGCTCACCACGAGAGATGACCACATCAACCTCATCGTTCAGGTCCTCATAATCAACATCTAAAGAGTTTATATCAATACCCACATTCTGATTTGTGTTGACCTTATTCATAAATTTATCTCTAAAACTTGCCACCCCAAAGTCAGAATGAGGTACCTGGTCGGAGCCAACTCCTGCATCAGACGACATCATCGAAGTTGGACTAGGCTCACCCATCAGATCTGTGTCGTGCTCACTGTCATTAGAAGCTCGAACTCGTTCGTAAGGCGATAGTTCTTCAGGAATACACCAGGAGAGCCTTCCTCCATGATCGGAGGAAGTTGCAGCGTTACCCACTCAAGCACCAAGAGATGAACGACCAGAAATCACCGCAAGGGACGATTTCTAGTGAGAATCAGTCGACGACTGTAGATCGGACTCGTCACGCGTGAAGCGTGTTCTTCAGCTTTTTTCAAGAAGTAATCAAATCTGAATTTTGATCGTTGAATTGAATGTATATATGTATATATATTTTAGTTAAGTCGTTGATACATATATAATTATATTTTATATCTATTATTATTATTATTATTATCTTATATATGTATAACTTAAGCCAATAACATATTAATTATACATAAGTTGATTTATGAACTAGAGGAAATTCAATAAGTGACTTACATATGTTTTGAGTATGAATTATTTCAGGGATTGCGGACCAGGTTGACTAAACGTCCCGTGAGTCCTGCGAGGATTGCGGCTTGGGTTGTGTTGAAATAAAAAATTCGTTGTCAGCAAACTAAATTCTGGCCCAAGTTTAAAGAAGTTGGGCTCATGTTGCTAAATCAGTTAAGGCCCAAAATGAATTAATATTAATATTTTTACAAGAAAATATTAATGAATTAAAAGCAGTAACAGGTTATACTTCATGTACGGAGTTGAGGGGCTGACTGGAAATGGGAAGTTACTCCCACATACAGCACCCACGCAGTACGTGAGCCTGTAACTGGCTCCACTCCTTTCAGTTTTGTTTAGGTCTATAAAAAGAGACCCTAGGAGAGGAGGACAGAGAGAAACGGAGGCAGAAATTGAAGGCAAGAAGCAAAAGGAGAAAATCCAAAGTGCTGCAAAGAAGAAAGAGTCAGGTTGCTGAAATTCTAAAGACGCCAGAAGGAACTAAGTGCTGCAAAAGTCACCAGAAAAGAAAAAGAAACACAACCCAGCTCCAGTTAGAACAGCAAATCAGAAGCATCATTGGCAAGGTATATAAATGTATTTGCCGGTTCTGTGCTCTTTGTTGTTGAATTAACTTGCAAGCAAAAGAGCTTTGGTTGTTAACAATTGCAGCCACCATAATGACGTCAAAACAGCAGCCAGTCAAGGCTTTGAGAATGTGCAGTCCTCCATACCCTTGCTGTCAATTTGTCACAGAGATCTCAAGAAATTGCAAGGGAAAGGATTAGATCCCTCTCGAACATAAAATGGTGATGTCACTGCAACATTGCATAGAAAGAGCTCTCGCAAGGACCTCTTTTCTGTGAAAATATACAAAGGACTTCTGCAAGAACTCCACTGTGTTAATCCTTCCAAATTGGTGATGGCTTCACAACTTACACAAAGAGAGCTCTCGCAAGGAGCTCTTTTCTGTGAAAATATGCAGATGGGCTTTCGCAAGAACCCCACTGTATTAAGTACTGTGAGCATCTTGCAGGTGTTCATAAGTATACTTGATGAGAATTTTGCAGGTGTTCTTGAGTAACAAACACAGACACAAACCAAAGAAAAAGGAAGAAAACAATATGAGACAAACAGGAGAACAAATTAAAAAAAAGGCTTCTCTGATGAAGAAGAAGAACCCGCAGAAACCCATATTGGAAATTCTATTATTCCTCCAGTCTTAATCTTTGCCAAAAGTCATAAATAAAGGCAAATCCAACGGCAGAGCAAAAGGGAATGAAGGGAGGAATAGCAAACCCAAAGCCCAACCAATTGGTTTTGTTGTTCATGCATAGACTCGCATGTTCCCAGCCAAAAAACCAAGAAGCCAAAAAAGTCGAAGTCTCAGAAACTTAAAGAAAAGGAAAATAACGAGATTAGCTAGAAGACAAAAAATGTTGAAGCCTGGGATGACTTTCAATTCATGTTTAGTGGACTACATGGTCTACTTTGACAGACATGAGCAAAGGAAAAGTCTTGCTGGTTTTGGCGTCTCAGACCCAAGGCTCCGTATTGGTTGTGGCAGATGAATAATTGAAGAGATATATATAATTTGGTCCTCCAAAATGGATATTGGTTTCAGATGCAACTGCCTCTCAAAGCCTCTCTGACGTGGACTCTTTTCTTACGGGCCAAATGTCAAGGCCCGCAAATAAATTGATGGGTTGACAAAATAAATTACCTATTAATTCTCAACAGTCCAAAAAATATTTGAGAGTTGGTCCAAATAAATCATGTCATCCTCACAACCATATGTGAGAAAATTAATGGGCTTATTAAAATGCCTATTAATTTTCTTTGGACATTGACATTAAAAAATGGTACAAAACCATTCCAAGTTTTCTCATGGGTCATCTATTCATACAAATTTCAATGAGATCAAATTTAAATCTCTCAACCACAAACTCTTTCAAGGGGTCATTCATTCCTTGAAAGTTCAATCAAATCATTTTCCGAACTACGTTGGTTTGATCCCATCAAGGGTACGTAGGCAGTCTAGCACCCCAATAGACGCAACCACAACCAAACTTCACAAATCAAATATCTATTTCCACACAAATCACTTTCTGAACTATGTCCGGTTTGATTCCGCCAAGGATACGTAGGCAATTTGGAAATTCAATCCAAATACAACCGTAAGTCCAAATAGAATCTCTGGTTTACTTTAACCAAATTCGCCCCAAATATTTTTCCAACCACATTCATCCAAATTCCATAAAATATTTCTCACACCGCAAATTCTTTCAAAGGGTCATTCATTCCTTGAAAGTTCAATCAAATTCTTCAATGAACTACAAAAGGCTTGATCCCTGACAGGGGGTATGTAGGCAGTCTAGGGCTTCCTGGATGCAGCCATAACATCAAATCAAGTTCCATTATTTACTTCATTCTTCACATTGGAATCAAAGGGTTTTCTCTTCTCAAAGAGATTATAATTAAGAGATATTTTTTTTATCTTGAATGGGTCGTACTCAATTAATAATAAAAACTCTTATTGATAAATAAGAGTGAGATTATGTTGGGTGAATTTTTAATTACATTATTACATTTTTTATCTAACAGGTTGACTCTGTGTTACCGAGACTAGCGAGGACGTGTCACGAACTGAGACACGAGGAACTTACAGATAATGATAGGCACACCTAGGTGGAAGAGGAATGTTTATTTTACAATGTTTTAAACTGGTGTGAAGATTTGTGTAAACGTATGACTTGTTATATAAATATAAATAAATATGTTTGGTTCTTATACAAGTATAACAAGTGCAATACAAAAAGTGAAAGAACTACATGTGGCTTGATCCCTTGTTAAGGGTACATAGGCAACCTAGAGTTACCAGGTGCAGCCACGAGACCAAGTGATTGAAAAGTGGTTCAGTTAAGTTATTTTGAAATCTATGAATGTATTCGGGTTATACCTTTGAATCCGTTGCATGCTGGCAGTTGAGATATACATATATGCTTGTTTTACAGGTGGAAATTTTTGGGAAATGTTCAAGTTACAGGGGAGAGACCGTGCCGAATTTTCGGTAGAAGTCGCACTTGAATTTCATTGAATTTTGGTTAGAAGGGCAATTTGGTCAATTGTGCCTGGCAACCGCCAAGTGTCGAATACGCACAGGGTTCAACTCGGATTCCAAAGTGGAATTTGGGTCGGGTCCTGTCAGTTACCATAGTTAAGGGTCTTCAATGACAATATATTAGTGTTTTAGCTGTTATATTGTTATTAGCCTTTATTAGGATATAATGGGTTTTCCGTTTCTTTGTAACCACTAGGAAGATATCTCATAGTTTATGTATAAATATAGGTTATAATATCTCAAATATTATCATTGAATATAGAGTTTCTACAAAAATGTGAAGCCATATTGGAGGGTAATAAACATGAAGGCCAATCCCTTAAATCAAATCTCTGTTAAACATGCAGCCAATACTTTAGCTTATTATAAATTTCAAGTTTTTTTTTTGTGCTGCTATAAGATTCCTTGTCAAAGGATTAAATCTTTATGCGTTATGATTTGATTCATGGGAGATACATTGTTTAAGTCACTTTCTAATGTGAACACATTGTTTAGGTTGACGTATTTGTTTCCACAAGGAACAAACGTGTGAAGGCTTAGAATCACAAATAAAATGAAAACAGAGCTTGAAATTATTCTACCATATGGAACAGGTAACAAAGAACAAGTGGAACCATCTTTTCACACCATGGTGGGCAAAATCCAAATTGATGGTGGCATGTACTTCTGTGAAGGACTTGAGCTGTAGTAATTTGTTCCAAATTTTCTGTTTTCGAAATTGAAGATTGCCATGCCAAGAGGCTCTTGAACTTCATCATAAGCAACACCCACCCATTTATCAATGCAGAAGTATATGGAATTCGGATGACAACCCGGAAAGTCTAAAGCTGAGACACACATGAAGTGATTATTGCCACCTAAGAAAAAAGCATCGTTTCGAATACTATCAATCTCCTCAATCCGTTCGCTTTCGATTTTATCCCCACAATCAGAGAACAGCTTGAAAACCTTGAAGCTTAGAGTCTCAGTAAAACACTCAACATAATTCAAACTTTGGAACTTCCTAACCAACAATAGATCTCCCCTAGACGATTCCACAAGATATGCTTGGTCATCAATACCTTGAACCATTGGTACAACCATGCTTAAATGAGGTTTATAAGTTGGATCCTTGCTAACGTTTATTGCAAAAACCCCACCCTCCCTACTAGCAGCAAGAAACTGGCCTCTGTAATAGATAACATCATTGAATCCGATCACTTGATTCAGACCATAAAAGAATCTGATTATTTGATCTATGTTAGTCCAACCATGATCCCCTGACTTAATATGAGCTACTCTGGTTCCATTGCTATTGAGAAGTGCCACAGCTTCGTAATCATTTGGAAACAAAGAAGGGTCGGCAGACAATACAACCTTCTTAATGTAGTGATCACTTCTATAAGCTTGTTTGTGTATGGGTTGAGGGACTTGTGCGAATGGTGGAAGGCGAATGGTACGTTTGGTGAAAGGGTTTTGAAAGGGTTACTTCCAAATTTTCATCCACACAAGCCAACCAACCATGGGAAGAACCGCAGAGCCTTTTATTGTAAGGCACATGCAACTCAAAGCTGCATGTATTTCCTTTTGTGACACTATACAAGCCACGCCTTTCGTGGCGGTTGTGTTTGCTGGGAACCATCAGCATTGGTAGCTGCTTGTGACATGATTTGAGGCGCTGATGCTTCTGATGACGAGCTACTGATTGCCAATTCTTACAAACTGCACCAAGCTGGATGCAGTCAGTGATTGGTATCAACTTCTCTACTATCAGATACAAAAGGTCGCTCGGGAGCCATGCCCAACCTAAAACTACAGTTGATGATATTGCCTCTCCCATAGTATTGGACATAGCTTTTTCATTTTTTGAAGCCTGCTTTGCATTGGGTTTCATTGACAATTTATGAGGAACCAGAAGCTAATATTGTTGAATTGCCCTCCTGTTTTTGTTGTGGAATATTCCCCTTCCAGCAAAACCGATGAAAATTATGATTTCTCTTTTTCCTTGTATGGCTCAACATATGATCCAATTAAATTGGAATTGGCTCCAAAACCAATAAGCTGGCAGCCTAGCATACAACATAGTAAATTAGTCAGAAGTTTTGTTTTCTCTGTAGTGGTGAGCCAAAATAAAGAACCCCACAGCTAACATTGTTTAGCAGCAACCCTGTTAGCCAATTTCTCTGTAAATGTGGCCATCCACCACTTTCCTAAATATCATTCAAATTGCTTTCTTTCTTTACTATTATAAATAGTGAGTATGGTTTTCCCAACAGATATATAGTGGTCCATATTCGAATATAAAGACTTGGTGAAAATTAGACTACTGCCATATAAACTTTGCGTCTCTTGTATTTCAATTCACATCAGGGGTGGAACCACGCTATTTTCAATATTAGCCCAGTACTTCAGGTGTACAGATTACCTTATTTTCATTTTCAACATTTAAGTAAATGTCTTTGTCCTTTTACTTTCATTTATTTTTATATTACTCAATTTACTTAAGTTTACAATGTAAATAAGGAAGTACCCCCCATTTGGATTCAAATAAAAATACTAGAAAATCAAATTCCCACCAAATCAAAATATGAAAAATCGATTTTAGTGCAAAACACGATTTAGGCTAAAAATGATGGCTCATTAAGCCAATATATACTTCATACTAAAATCCCATAAAATCAAGTTTTCTTATTTGATGTGTGAGGAATAAAAGCTGCCAAAAATTATCTTGAGAAAATGATTATTCCGAAAAACCATTTTTCATACTTAGTCAATATTTTTACATAAAACAATTTTTCATGTATGATATGAATGCATGAAGGGACCTAATGTCAATTTAGGTAAAAAGCCTTAGATGTTCAATCCACTATGGTGGTAAACCCTATTTGGTTTATGTTAAAACTTATTGAAAATTAGTCTATGTAGCTATGAATTAGCGTGGTTTATATGATTTAATGTTTACTTTTATTTCTAGAAAGACTATAGAAATTGTAAGTACCAAAAAAAATAATCATTAAATTTTAAGCTAATAACTTTAGCTAGCCCAACCGTTGAAAAATTCCTGGTTCCGCCCTTCATTCACATTAAACTTCCATTATCCATCTCAAGAGTTGTTCATTATAAATTATATTAGTTCTGCCCCAAAAATGCGTTGCCGTGTAAGAACATGTTGCTGTGTTAGTTTTAGTACCATCTTCAAGGGTCATACAGAGTTGGAAGCTCAATGTCCTTATAAGAGATGTTGGGGGCTTACATTTAGAATGGCAAACAAATGAAAATAGAGCTTGAAAGAACAAAACTGGAACTATCTTTTCACACCATAGAGGGCAAGATCCAAATTGCTGGTGGCATGTGCTTCTACGAACGATCCAAGCAGTAATGTATTCCCATGCTTATGTTTTCCAAGTTGAAGACACCCATGTCATGAGGCCCTTTAGGTTTATGGCATTCTACATCCACACAATCATCAGTGAAGTATATGGAATTTGGCTGACAACCTGGAAAGTCCAGCGCAAAGACACACATGGATTGATTGGTACCCAAAAAACAGAGCTTCATTTCCAATACTTTCATTCTCAACCCATTGGGGTCTCTCCCCATGAGCACAGAACAGCTTGAAAACCTTGAAGCTCAAAGTCTCCGTAAAACGATCATAACCATTTACTCGTTCAAACTTTAACCTTTCAAACTTGAAAAACTTGAAGTTGAGAGACTTCATAAACTGCTTACAATAATTTACTCGTTTGAACTTCCTAACCAGCAAAAGATCTCCCTGGGATGATTGCACAAGGTATGTTTTATTGTCGGTGCCTGGAAGTAAGCTTACATGGGGTTTAGTAGTTTGATCCCTGCTAACATTCATCGAAAAAAAACTACCACCCAAACTAACACCTAGAAACTGGCCTTTATAATAAATTACATCATCGAATCCGATCACTTGATCTATGCTAGTCCAAGCATCATGCCCTGATTTAAAATGGGCTATTTATTTCCCATAGCCATCATAGATGACCAATACTTCATAGTCATTAGGAAGAAAAGAAGGGTCTGCAGATAATGCAACTTTATTAATGTAGTAATCACATCTATAAGCTACTGTCGATCTCCAAGTGGATTTGTGGACTGGTGGAAGGCTAATGGTACGCCCGGTAAAAGGGTTTAAGAGGGTAACTACTAGATTCTCATCCACACAGGCCAACCAACCATGGGAAGAACCGCAGAGCCTTTTATTGTAAGGCACATGCAACTCAAAGCTGCAAGTCTTACCTTGTGTCTGTTGAGAATTAATACTAACTCACTGCCCTTAAAGATCTTGTTGTTGATGGACTTTGGACAAAGAACCCAATGATGGATGAGTCTTACACACACACACAGAAATTAACCAAGCACAAATGACACAAGTGTTTATAGAGGTTCAGCAATTTGCCTACATCCTCTTTGGTGATCACCTTGAGAAATTTCACTAATGAAGTTAGGTTACAACTTTGGTTTACAAAAGGAAACCCCCTTAGAACACTACCCTCACAATCTGTTTCTCTCACACCCTTGCTCAACACCTTGACACACTTAGAGAACTCTCTTGCTCTCCCCTTGGCTTTTCTGAAACTCTCACCAGAAACTCTCTCAACTCCAGCTTTTGCCACTACCTATATTCAACTTGTTTACTCCTCTAATGATATCTTGCTTCATCCCATTACCTACACAAGCCAATGGACAAGAGATAAGATATCTGATTGTCCTCCACGTTCTTTCCTTTTAGTCACCACTTAGACTAAGGGTCAGATCAGGTAGGTAATTAGAATCCCACTCAGCCACCTCCATTAAACCAGAAAATGGAGAGGAGATAATCCAAAACTAAGATAACCAATTAGCCATGAGTGCTCTCCCAACTATCCAGCAGGTAGTCAACCCTCTTTTACCTCAGAAGTGACCCACTAAGCCTCTGAAATCTTGTGGAAAGCGATAGCCCTCGAAAACACAGTTGAAAACACGTAAGAAAACGTCACAGCACGACTCGGACGACCGGTCGCCAGAAGTTTTCCCTCCAGACTTTGAATTTGCTCTGGACGACCGGTCGCAAATGTCATGCGACCGGTCGCTTGTGCTTCCTGCGACCCGTCGCAAAGAACCAGCGACCGGTCGCTCTTCAGTTTTGCTCCAGACTTCGAATCTGCTCTGGACGACCGGTCGCAAATGCCTAGCGACCGGTCGCTCGAGGCAGACTCAAAATCCTCCTTTCAAAAAACAACCTTGTATCCTTTAGGTGAGCCATTTTTTTCCAACAGTGTCACACTATACAAGCCACGCCTTTCGCTGCTACCGTCTATGGTGGGAATTATGAGCATAGAATCTACTTGTGATATGATTTGATGCGCTGCTTCTTACTTTGTAAAGCGACTTATTGCCAATGCTTGCAAACCGCACTAAATCGGATATAGTCAGAGATTGAGATCAACTTTTGAAAATACCTATAGGATGGCTTAACACACTTAAAGCGTAAAGTCTGTTTTTAAGTAGTTAGGAGTATTACAATAATACAAATAAAACACGCCAAGGGGATTGATACGATGTATCAATCTTGTGCAGTTCAGAACGTAAAAACATAGAAAAACACAAAGTATTTTACGTGGTAAAACTCCACCTCTGGGGAAAATCCACAGGACCTGATAGTCCAAGGCAAATCCACTATAGAACGATGATTACAAGAAGTGTACAAACTTGTCCTAGACACTCTAGAAAACGTACCAACTTCTTTGTAACTCAACTTCTCGCGGGATTTCTCCTTCTCTCCTTATGTTGAATCCGATTCTTGACGCGATCGATCCAAGCTAGCCGGAGGTATGAGACCTTTGTAACTTATGCAAATGAATGCAGATGAATGCAAGGACAAATCACCAAGATAATCTTACTCTTGATGATTTATCCTTATGAACAACAAAGCACAGCAACTTTCTTTTGTGTATATGAAAACTCAAGAAATACCCTAGATGTTGAAGTAGTATTGAATGAAAACCAAGCCTTCTTTTTTATAATGGTTTTCAAAACTGGAAACAAGATCAATTAGTTCCTAATCAACATATTAGTTTTCCAAAAGCAGACTAATTGATTTCCAATCAAAGAAGACTTTTTAATGTTTAAAACTGGAAAGCAATTTATCAAATAAATCAATCTTTCTAAAAATAAAAAGTCTTCTTTAATCATAATGTTAATCAGATTGTGAGTTTGAAATAGTGCTTGAAATACCACAATCAGAATGCATGATTGAATGAAGAATTTACCTTAGTGAACGTTGATTGACATATCATCCTTCAGAGCATATCCACTACAAAAAAAAGGGTCATTACCGACCAACATTTTCCGAGGGCCCCGAAATTCCCTCGGTAAAAGTGTTTTTTCCGACCAAAAAATGGTGTCCGTTGGAAATATGTCATGGGGCTGAAATTTGTTTCCGACAAAAACAATACCCTCGGAAAAAGTCTCTATGGTCGTCGGAAATGTAATTTATTTGGCGGGAAGACTTAGCGCCAACTTTATTAACGACAAAATATATGTTTGTCGGAAATATGATGATTATTTCCGAGGGATTTCTCATTCCGTCGGAATTGTTTGACTATTTCTGAGGAGAAATATGTCCTCTCGGAAATGCCGTTATATTTATAACCAAATTCATACTTGATGGTAATAGTTGTGCTTTTTTCCGAGGGCATATTCACGTTTGTCGGAAATGATTATCTTAAAAAATTCATAAAAAATTAAATAAAAATAAGAAAAATACACCGAAAAAAGCTACACACATCTGTCCTTTTTCTTACTTTCTTGTTGTTTATCTTTAAAAAATTCATAACAAATCAAAAAAAAATCCGAAAAATGCATTGAGAAAAGATATGAACTCCTTATGAAAATTCCTTTGATTTTAGAGGTCTATAAATTGAAGCTCTATGATAAACATAAATATTTCCTTACTTCACATTCATAAGGCATCCCAGAATACAAAGTTTTCATTCAAAAGATAAATAAGGAGTTCCATACATATTACAAAGTTATATTCATCCCTATTATTCTCCATAATTGAAAACAACATTAGCCACACTTCAAAACAAAATTAACCTACACACAACACTACTGCAATATCATTGGAAAAAATTCACTTCTTGTTGGAAAAGAACACCTTCATTCTGAGGTGGTGCAACTGTATTCTTGGACGACTTCCTGTGGAAACGAGAATTACATAGTCAGGGCTCGGAGAACTTCTTGTAAATTGAACTAAAACTTAAAGAATACTAATTACCAGAACTTAAAGAAACACCAGACCAATTACATCATAAAACAAAAACCAATAAACAAAATAACCCAATTACTTCATTAAGTCAATATATACTTCATACTAAAATCTCATAAAATCAAGTTTTCTTATTTGATGTGTAAGGAATAAAAACCGCCAAAAATTATGTAACCCCTGAAACTTTTGGTATTAATATAACAAAATTGAGCTAAAAGTAAGATGAATCTCAACGTTTGATTCATTTTTCAGGGTTTGGGTCTGGAGCGAGAGCGGATATTGGAATTTTAGGGTTTGGGTCTGGAGCGAGAGCGCCAGATTAGTCTGGTTACAGATGGCATCCAAGGCTTCACAGGGAAAGAGAGAGAGAAGAAAGAAAAAGAGAAAGAAAGAGCTACAGATGGCATCCAAGGCATCCAAGAAAAAGAGAAAGAAGGAGCTATTGCAGATTCTACAAATAAGAGAAAATAGAGGCAATTAGTGTAGTCCCATGATGTTGTGGAAACAGGATCTATTGTGGAAACAGGAAGCGCACCATGATGTTGTTGTTGTTGTTGTTTTTTTTAAAATTAATGTAGTCCCATGTTTTCTCCTTTTAATGTGAAATAAATAATTTTTTTTGTTTATTTGAAATTTCTATTAGTGTATTTTTCTGATTTTTAATTTATTTATTATATATTTTTTGGATTTGGGAATTGGTGAGGGGAAGAACTCTTTCATTTTTCATTGACCGCCAAATAACTCCAGCCAAAACTCAAATTTCCCCCTTCTTCTCCAGCCAAAGTGAAAAATGGGCAATTTCGGAAACCTAGCAGCCGCCTCCAACGCTAACTCTCCCTCTGCGTTTCTCTATCATCTCATCCATCTTCGTCTGCCTCTCACTGCCTCTGTCTCTCTCTAACGATCTCACCCCTTCCGTCTCTCTCACGATCTCAGCTCTGTCTCAATTAGTTAGATTTCAGTTCTCCTTTCAAGGAACGATCTCACCTCGCATCTTCAGCCACCTCCTTCTCTCTCTCTCTCTCTCTCTCTCTCTCTCAACCTCATCTTCTTCTCCGCATCTTCTTCTGCCTCTCTATGTCTCTGTCTCTCTCGCACGATTTCACCCTCTTCGTCTCTCTCACGATCTCACCTCTGTCTCAATTAGTTAGATTTCAGTTATCTTTTTCATATCTCTGGTTTTTTTTGTGTATAAATTATCATGTGGGTTTTAGGTATTTCGAAAATGTCTTTTGATTTTCAAGGCGTGTGGTGTTTCCTTTTGAATCTAATGATAAATTGAATTTGTGCAGGTGTTTTCTATGGCTCAAGGGAACAACAATTGGATTTTGGGTTAATTGATTTCCAGGTATGTTGTTCTTTTCCAGATTGGTAGTGTTTGGTTGACTTTCATTAGGAAAAGGTTTGGTTTGCTGTTCTGTTTTGTTTTCCTGGGGCTGTTTGTTTCTCTTGGCAAAGGTTTGGTTTCATGTATTCCTCTTATTTGCGTTCTCAGATTTGTTGAACGTATGTAATTAGCTTTTATCTTGGATATTTGGTGCTTCCTGTGATGTCTTATTATGTTACTATTTTGAGTTAACTCAGAAAAATAATGTTTTTGTAAAGAGCTTTTATCTTGGGATTTCTGGATATCAATATTGCAATGTTGGTTTTTATAAAGAGAGCCTCGTCTTACTCAACAAGAGCAATGCAGAGTCTTACTAAGAGAAAGAACAGGTAATGTGATTATAGTTCTGTGAGAACAGAACGTTGCTTTTCAAGAACATTGTAATTCTTTGTTTGCCAGATTTTTATGTTCATTAAAAGCCAAATTGGTGACTAAATTGCTGTTGCTGCTACTGTTGTGAAGTTTGCGCATTCATTTACATGGTTTAATTTGCTGCTGTAATAGGATTGTGCAATTCATTCATTAATCCCATGTCCAATGTTTTCTCATTTGTAAAATATTTCCTTTTACAATTTAGCTTTCATTCATGCAAGCATGAAGAGGAAGTTTCGTGCTTAAGCATTGATTAAACTAGTACTTTTCTTGTATTCTTTTGTTGCAGGTCTGATGCGCAGTAACGCCCTTTACAATCTGCAATCAAAAAAAGAAATCAGCCAACTTGTCATGCAAGTTTTTTGTTCTTATTTCATTACTGTCTGTCATGTATTGTCTTCTTACTTGATATATTTGATTTAACACATTGACTAAAAGTTTGTTTTGATAACAGAACTAGCTCTGTTCTTGTTTTGGCAGGATTAACAAACAATGTTATTGTTAATGGGAAGTAGCAGCAGCCCATCATTAGTGAAGATTCAAAGGAAGCTATGAAGCATGCATTCGAATTCTTTAATGTTCGATTGGAAGTAGACTTTGGGACTAGTGATATAGGATATAGCTTAGGATTGTAATGAATATTTGTAATTTATTACATTTGTCTTTTATTAATGGTGATATATACTATTCTTCGAACAACAATTTCTTAATTGAAATATTATTTATATTTTTTGACAAAATATTTGTACGTTTAATGCCTATAAATGTAGTCGGAAAAACATTTTTTCAACAAGCTTCCATGTCGAAAAAGCATAATTCCAACGAATTATATTTATCACAAATAGTAATCTAGGGTCGGCAATACTATTTTCGACAAATAGTTATTGGTCGAAAAAATAGTATGGCAAAAACAAAAGATCTCAATCAAAAATTATTTCCTAAAGGTGCGCAAGTATTTGCGACCACATTTATTGTTGGAAATGAATTTATATGGTCGTTCTGAAAATCTATTTCCGATAAAAATATAAGCAATATCGACGAAATATGGGTGTCGAAAATACATTATTTCCGACGGAATGGTCGGAAAAGAAGTATTTGCAACCGGCGTTTTACCGACGACGTCCGACGGACTTTTGCCGTCGTAAAAGGGCATTTCTGACGGCAAAAGGCTTTTTTCGACCAAAAAAAGCCCTCGCTAAAGGGGTTCTGTTTGTAGTGATCTTGGAATTTTGACAACCACCATCACATCTAATTTACCATCTATACTTAGTCTAATTTGTCTCTAGGAAATGCCAATCACAAATCAATACTAACAACTTTTTTAGAATCAAATCCAGAATGTTGCTTGGAAGCCATTCCCAGCCTGAAACTAAGGTTGGGGCATCTTCCATTGTGCTATATTTCACTTTTTTTTTTTTGGTCAAGGTGCTATATTTCACTTATTTAGGTGGCTAGCTTGGAATTGGTTTTCATTGACAATTATGAGGAATCAAGAGGCTTTCCTCAGGCATGAACATTGGTAAGCTGTCCTCCCCAGTTACGACATTGGAATATTGCCCCTTTCCTGCAAAACCAATGAAATTGTGATTGTTTGATATGCGTCATGTTTGATTTAGAATCGTTTTCCTTGTATATACGGTTCAATATTGTCATTTCTAATTTAGAATTTTAGAAGGTTCCAAAAGTAGCAAGCTGGCCTGTGACATAATTATAAATTAACTAATAACTAACTTCATTGCATAAGTTGGAGACGGCATAATAAGCCGATCGAAAAGCTCCCTCTACCCTGTGTGTGTAGAGTTCCATCAAAGACAAGAAGAATCAACTAACCGACTAGGCCAAATCTTTTATTCCCAAATCTCCATCCTACATGTGTCAGACAAGCACAAATTGTCACGCCCCGGACCCAGGGGTAGGTGGAAACCTCGCGCTCGGTGTGTGAGAAAATAAAAAGTAAAATAAAATAAAAAGAAGCCGGAACATGGGTTTAAAATAAACTTCTCTTATAAAAATAGTTTCAAAATCTTACAACTTTGCATGAAATAAATAAAGCTCTATTACTCTCATCTAATTCAGCTTCAACCGATTTAGTCATTATCTTGCCCACTAATTCATCTGAAAAATTAAACAAAGTGAGGGATGAGCAACCACCGCTCAGTAGGGACATGAGACCTTACCACAGTAGATTGATATAACTAAATTATGTGACATGCAATCACACAGCCAAATATCATATAATTAAGAATCATGCATGAATGAATGCTCTTCATCTAATCCCGTTAATTCATATAACTGGACAAGCAGGCCTGCACGTCCCATACCATGTTTATACCACTTGGTCCCGAATGCCCATTTATAAGAACTAACACCCATTTCAATCATCCCATAATTCCCTTTTTGTTAGTCATCTTGTCTAACTCCCTTTCGCCAGTCCCGAATCACCCAATAAACCATGTGCACTGTGAGATTCCTGAGACCTGGTACCTGCCAAGAGTTAGACTCAACTACACAAAAGATCCTTCCCATTACCCTCTTTTCCATACTTTCTTTATCAACCCAAGAACTCCAACCAATTTCCATGACATGATATAGTTCTTTCAAATAATAATATCATGCATGATATAGTGCTCACGAAATTTAATTAAATCAATCCCTTAAAGGCCCCCAAAGAAATCCCTACCTCGTTTTCAAAGCTAATTCCAAGTTAAGAAAATACACAAGCTGGGACCTCTACTCCTCCAGGAACTATATCACCATTAGCTTTCTTTCTTCCTCTCTCTCTCTCTCTCTCTCTCTCTCTCTCTCTCTCTCTCTCTCTCTCTCTCTCTCTCTCTCTCTCTCTCTCTCTCTCTCTCTCTCTCTCTCTCTCCCCCAAGAACGCTTACTTTGCATGCGATGCATGCAGTGTGCAACCTCAATTAGTACACCAGGTTTTGTGTGCTTTCACAAGATGCAACGGATAGGCCTATTTATATTGTAGTGAAGACGGTAGCTACAGTACTTGTAAGAACTTAATCTCCAAGTAATTTGTCAATATGGCCTTGCACTCCAAGTTAACAATACATAAGAACATATTGCTAGGAAGACACGTTGTGGGTTGACAAGGCTACAAAAGGGAGTTGACACGTTGTGGGTTGATCCTATTCTAGTTGCTTCATGGTGAGTTGACAAGGCTACAACCATGCCTTGTGCCTTGTTGACACCTAATCATCTATTCAAGAATTCTTTTACTAATGAATTGATTTAAGATATAATATATATAATTATTTATGTATAAGTAATATATAATAGAATAGGATGTATGTAATAGAATCACATAAATACTTATTACATAAAATTATTTTAATCATCAATTTTTTTTTTCAACGGACTTTCACACAAATCTTGCATACCTAACTTCTTCCCCTTCTATCCCTAACATAAAACCTCTGATTTGTCTTTCTGCCCTTGGTCTGAGAACCGAACAGAGTGCTCTGTTTTCAGTCCAAACAGAGATTGGATAATGAAAGCAGAGGTTGTGACATTGTGAACCTAGCAAGTAGTATGCAGAGAGCTGACGAGTCGTTGTTGCCAGGGGTGTACAAAGAGGTGGGGGCCACTCTGCACACCGACCCAACTGGGTTGGGCTCACTCACTCTGTTCAGATCCATTGTCCAGTCTGCCTGCTACCCACTTGCGGCTTACCTTGCTATGCGCCACAACCGAACCCATGTCATTGCTCTTGGTGCCTTTCTCTGGGCTGCTGCCACCTTCCTTGTTGGCTTTTCACCCACTTTCCTTCAGGTCTCTCTCTCTCTCTCTCTGTCTGGTTTCTTATTTTACATTATAATAACTTTTCATATAGGGTCTCTGATATTTTACATTATCTTTGATACTAACAATGAAAAAAAGGACATAGTAGATCAAGGATATGTATTTCTTAGTTGCGGGACATTATTTTAGATACTAACAATGAATGTGAAGCCTTATTCAGAATCCTACTTGAACTATTAATGAATGAACCACAACATATAAAATGAATCAAAAGGGATCGATCTTCAACCACTAGCGAGGATGTGGTTCAGTAAAAGTCTCATATTCCATTACTATGACAGAGTTACTCTTCGATCGATCTGACCTTGTTGCCCCTGAAGTATATTCAGATGGTAACGACATGTCCAATCCAGTGCTTCTATGCAAATAAAATGCAGGTTGGGAGGGCACTGGGAGAGTGAAGGAGTAGCTATTCATCATGAGAATAACAGAAGCCATGGTTGGCCTATCAGCTACATTTTCTTGCACACATAATAATCCAATGTGGATGCATCTCATTATTACATTTCTTGAACCAGTCTTCAATGTGGGATCTATTAGATTTGAAGCTGTCCCTTCCCTCCAACTTCTCCAGGCCTGCAATGATTTGTGAATTTGATCAAAGATAAGTCTTCTTTCTTTGATTCTTTGCACTAAATTGTATTGAGATACCAAAACTATATTATATTTTCACTTACGAAGCTTAGAAGATCCTCCGCATTTTCTCCATGCCTGAAGCCACTATTTTTTTCTCCACTGACTATCTCTAGAACTAACACACCAAAACTGTAGACATCGGACTTAACAGAAAAGTGCCCATGCATTGCATACTCTGGAGCCATATACCCACTGCATATCAACAAAAAGAATGTCAGTGTTCACCAACACATATGGAAAGGAAATTGTTGACATAACAAACATAAGGCCATAGGCAGTTAAGTGCATATTCTTACTAGGTCCCAACAATTCGACTAGTATTGCCTTGCGTTTGATCAGGCACGAACAACCTTGCCATGCCAAAATCTGAAATTTTGGGGTTCATTTCTGTATCTATCAAGATGTTACTAGCTTTGAGATCACGATGAATAATTCTAAGGCGAGAGTCTTCGTGGAGGTAAAGGAGGCCTCGAGCAGTGCCTACTATGATTTTGTAGCGCCTCTCCCAATCTAGTTGTGCACGCTTTGTTGGGTCTGCAAATATATTAATGCAAAATCAAGACTTCAATTACAATGTTTGCTTGCATACATGTTTCACAGTTGGAATTCTATAATAAACATTCGAAGTTAAACGAAAACAATGCATAATTCCAGACATACCAAATATGATGTGATCGAGACTTGCATTAGGGACAAATTCATAGACAAGAAGCCTTTCACTTCCTTCTAAGCAAAAACCTAAGAGTCTAACTAAATTCCGGTGTTGAAGTTTAGCAACTAACAAGACCTCATTTTTGAATTCTAAATCTCCTTGCCCAGAATTTGTAGAGAGCCTTTTTACAGCTATATCTTCTCCATTGAGAAGCCTACCCTGAAAAAATATATAGGTACGGAATGAAAAAACAGAAATGATATAAGTGCCATTCAAGAAATATCAAAGTTATAAGTTCTTGTTAACTTGTCATTACCCTGTAAACAAATCCAAATCCCCCCTGTCCAAGTTTATTTGCTTCAGAAAAGTCTTCTGTGGAAACTCTAATGGTGGCCAAGTCAAATTGCAAGGATTCTGCAGATCCAATTTCATCTGTATCGTCGCTACCTGAGGAACAATTTAAATTCTAAAATGCCTATAAAAGTAGTAGTACTTGGCTTCCTCCCTATCAAATGGAATAATATGATTAATTAATGTTCACTAGAATTGCGTCCTTACCTGGAATTAACTTCCTAGTTTCAAGTTTTTCTTTGTCCTCCTTACTCTTAAACAAATGCAGAAGAATATAACTATTAGTACCACAGAAACAACAATTGGCACAACAATAATGATGACAGTCCGAGATCTGTTACTCTTTGATCCTGCAAAAATCAGAAATCTCATTTGCATTAATTTGAATACATACATACATACATCTGTATATGAACCTAACAAAATATGCATTAGAAATCTCTTCGACCCAAAATTGTTGTAGTGTCAATGGTAGCAATAGTCCCTGAACTTGTACACGAGACAACTATATAACTAAAAATTGAATTGAGGGACAATTGCTCCAGTTAAGCCAACTTTATTTCTTCAAAGCATAATATATTGGGATATATATGTACCTCCTGTACTGGTTGACGGGGGAGGAGGACTAGACAGTGGCGGTGGAGGAGACGGCAATGGTCGTATAGTTGTAGGGTCAATGAAGCGAAAGGTCTCATACCTAACATAACAGCTGGGATTAATAATATTAGCACCTTGCGTCACCTGACAACATTTTGGGATATGTCCCAAAGCACCAACCAAGCAATCACTGCAGACCTGCTCGGTCAAATCCGGCGTACACTGCGCAACTCCATAGATTATTGTGGAGTTGGGAGCGTTTGCGTTCCCTTCCGCAAATTTTCGAAGTAAACCGTTCCCTGCAGCTTGACCCCTTAGGTCCTCAAGTAGCGTCCTCAGCTTTTGAATAAACCCGTCGACGGAGGAGGACACGTCATTGCCATAAACTAGCGGAAAAGCAGGGACAGTTTCCATGTGTCCGTAGATGGAGCGGTTGGCGTAGCGAAGCATGCACTCTTCATTTACGATGAAAAGCTTCCTTTTGATTGGGACAGAACTCCGGTTGCTGTTGTACGATTTGGATGAGGCAGTTATGGCATGCGTACCACGTGCGATCCCCTCGACATAGCCCGATTGCGTAAACCTGGTCTGGGTTTTCCCCGTAGGATGAGTTGTAGAAGCCGTAGCCATTGCCGTTGTTGGAGGGGGAAATAAAGAAGAGAGAAGGGCGTTGAGGTTTGTGTGGTCGGTACTGTTGGTGGTGTAGTTGCCTTTATCGTTGGAACACCAATGCTCAACGGCATGGGATTGAGTGCTGATCATGAGGAACAAAACGGGAGAAGGAAGAACAGAAATCTTAAGAAGAACATTAATGGCGCCATTTGTTTTGTGACACTAATATATCTCTAATGAAAACTCTTACATCTACAACAATTAGTGAACATTAATGGCGCCATTGTGTCTGATGATTACATCTACAAACTATTCACACGGTATAAGTCCGTGTCACATGAATAGTAATAATGTAATAAATATAAGAAGATAATCTTTCCCATAATAAATATTTACAATGGTAATTTAATAAAAATATATGGATGGAATTTTTCTCACTAACCAAGGCTTTTTTCCCTTCCCTCTATATAATTAGTAATTTAGTAATAGTACCCATGTGGGTTTGGTCTAGTGGTTGGGGCTAGGCCCACCATGTTTGGCCGAATGTTAGCAGGCTCCTCTGCGTTCGATGCTCCGCATGTGTAAAGAACCTCTTTTTTCTTTCTTTGTAATTTTTATTCTCCCCATATCTCATCTTTCCCAACGCCTTCATTTTTTTTTTTTTTCTCATCTTCTTCTTCCTTCCGTCACTTTCCATCTCTTCCTCTCTTTTTATTTATTTTTTTCCTTCTTCTTCTCTCTCTCTCTCTCTCTCTCTCTCTCTCCTCTCTCTCTTTCTTTTTTTCGTGCTTCTTCCTCTGTCTCTCTGCAATTTTTTCCTCTTCTTCCTCTTTTGCGCGTCTCCCATATCTCTCTTTTTTTCTTTTCTTTTTTCCATCCCTCTCTCTTCTCTTCCTTCTTCTCCTTCTTCCCGCTCTCCCTCGAAGACCAGTTGTTGTCTGGCCTTATCCTTTTCGTGGGCTACTATTTCATTGTAGGGTTTAATTTCAGATCTGAACCGCATCTCCCCTTAGAAAGGTAAAGGTTTTGTTTTTTGAAGTTTTCATGTGGGTTTAATTTCAGGAATGGTTTTGGGTTTTATTTATGAGGCTCAATTGGAAAGCTTCCATCTCTCAACCTTCTATTGAAATCCTTTTCAGATAAGAGTTTTTTATATGTGAAGCCCAACCGACGCCAACATTGTTCACACAGATCCGATTGTCTCTTTGACAGCCACGTTGAAGCCAACCAACGACGACGTCAATGCTGTCAGTCTGAACCTTCATGTGTTCAAACGATGTTGGCCTAGATCCTGTTGTCTTTGTCTTTGGTTTAGTGTTTGAAGAACATTTGTTTGTTTCCTACATACGCAGCTGGACTGTGTCTGGAATTTTTTCTTTTGGTTTCTTGGTTTGAATTATTTGGTTAAAGTTTTAACTCTTATGGAAGGATTATATATAATATGGGTCTTGACTCAGATTTGCATTTGTGTTAACTACCGTGTAATCTGGGTCAAAGGAAAGGAAAATTTCACAAAAGAAAACATACTTATGGTTTAAAGATCCTCCACTTACAATCTCTAAAATAAAATGCCAAAACTATGGACATCGAACTTAACAGAAAACTACCCATGAATTACATATTATGGGGCCATATATCCGCTGTATATACCAATAAGAAGGTAAACATTGACTAGCATGGACGAAGATTTTGGAAATCGTTGATATATCATGATATGAGTATAAGGCAAGGAGATATTGCAAGGAATTTTCTGCTGTGGACGGACTGCTTTTTCTTTACCAACCTTAATTAAGTGGTATCCTGTTCAAAGGAATGGAAACTTCTAAAAATTAAAAAAAGATAAAAATGTTCCATAAAGCATATGTAATTCATGAATCGGAAACATCTAAGCTGAAACTCAACGTCCATTTAGGGATAAGAGGTCAAGTCAAGCATCCAGCTTTTTCTTCTTTTTGTTTTTGCAAATTATGATTCTGGTCTCTATAATTTGGCAAAATCTGACGTTGGTGTTGGTACATTAAATTTCAATTTTGATGGAAAATTAAACTCAGTTAGTGCCACATGAAATATTTGACTAGAAATATGAATTATGATCTCATATCCGACAGTATAATACTGCCCACTAAATTGGCCCTAAAAGAAAGCTACATCACAACAATATGAGTCTAGCCACAACAAAAGTATCAAACTCATTGAGAACATACATTGTCCTCGTTGTCCATGTGAACCAAACATGAGACATCCTCTAACTAAAATACTACTAAAACAAAGGCTAGTTAGTAGCCCAAAGTTCCTTTCAAGAGTTTAGAAATTGTCATAGCTTTGTTCTATGAGTAGATCCGAAACATCTTGTAAAATAACATCTATTTCGATTCCCATCACCCATCTAAATTTACAGAGTTTACAAGCTAAATTTACAAAGAAAATTAACTAGGTTATTACTTGTAGACTACTCCAAATCAATTACAATCAATATAAACAAGGAAACTAAAATTAACTTTCCTAATTCTTAACACCCATGTTCTTATGAGAACTAGGTGCAATTGTCAGTTACAAGAACTGACATACCTTCTACAAAAGGGAAACCCATTCCTCAACGAAGGCGGGGATGGGGAATCCCCGATATGAATATTGCGGGTATGAAGGCGGGGGATGGGGGAACAAATCTTGAGAATTTATCAAAATAGCCAAAACTTGACCCCTAATTTCAAAAATGTCAGTATTTGTAAAATATTTCAAATATAGCAAAAAAACTCACCTAAATAGACACAAATGCCCTCAAATTTAAAACCCACATAAACCTAAAAAAGAAAACTCTATTAGATTAGGAATCTTTCTACATACATTTGCAGACGTATTACTGCCCTAGTCACACGATGAGTGTAGTTCTTCCTTGATTCTTCGTTCAGTTTCTTCTTCATTTATTCTCCATTTTGCACTTTAAACTTCCTTGCCTAACTTCTATGGTTTTTTCTTCCCTTTTATATTTAATTTTCCTTTTAATTTGTAATTTTCTAGGAGCAGCGTTCTGGAACTTATCATGGGATTCCTATTTTACTAATCTGCTTTAGTTTTGTTTGGTGGTTAAAAAATATGCAAAATACTTGATAATATTGTTGGCAGTGGCAGAGTTGTTTCTTACTAGCTCCACCATTCATTTTCAATTTAGCATTCTAATCTCTTTGTAACTCCAAATTTATCAAAGTTTTTTATATGGTGTGGAAGGCTAGATTTTGTATGCTGCAAATACATATTGCAGATTATTAAGTATTAGCTATTTTACAGATGTTGTGCTGGATTGATACTTTTAGTTTACTTGGGTTACTTTTGATGCGAGTGTGTTCTCTTGTACACACTGTACGTAATCCATGGCATCACCCTTTGAGAACAAATTTATTCATTTATCAATAAATAGGATGATATAAATCAACTTATGTTCTTCTATACAAACGTGGGGCTAAAAATATTCCAAAGTTTTATTTAATAAGTTTCTTTTACAGGATTATGTGGGTTTTAAATTTGAGGACATTTGTGTCTATTTAAGTGAGTTTTTTGCTATATTTGAAATATTTTACAAAATTGACGTTTTTTGAAATTAGGGGTCCAGTTTTTGCTATTTTTGATAAATTCTCAAAATGCTTAATGGGGATGGGATGAGAATTGCATACCCACCCCCGATTCGACCCATTGCCAACCCTAATATATATATTCAATTACAATATGACTCAATAAATGGGTAAGTAACCAAAATCTTAACTAAATAAGGAAATCTTAACTAAATAAGGACTCGCCAATGCCTTTTTGTATTTTTCTTTGTAGGAATTAAAGTTGAGTAACAAAGAATGAATCTAGATTATAAATTAAGCATGCCTACTTCATATATATCCTCATCCTGTATTCATTCATTCTCAAAACTTAAATTTCAAGTTTATATAGCAAATAATTTACATAATGTTGATAAAAGCTACTCACAGTTGCGGTGCTCTTCTATCTCATATCGTTAGAGATAGGTTTGATACGGGCAATGCTTGATGAGGCATCCCCTTGGAGAACCCAATGATGAAGGGTCTTGATTCCTTCCAATGCAAGCATGGCCCCTTTTGGTGGGGACGGTGGCTCCACTGCTCTTGTTATGTCAATCGATTATGATACTATACAAAGCTAAGTTTTATGTACGTTTGTGTGTGTGTACGCATATGTATATACTCCAATATGTAGTTTACCTTTTTACCCCTTTAACATGAGTTTCTAACATATGTATGTGTGGGTTGTTCAACCTTGTCTTGCTGATGGCCAATGTATACAAAACTTTAAACAGAATCAAAGCCTCATCAGAAGAAGAACATAATAATGCTATCTTGAAGGCAACACTCAAAGAAGAATAATTATAGCGTCTACATATCAAGAAAGAAAACAGTTTGAGTCGTTTTTTCTTAGAATTTTCATTGGGTCCAGTTTATCATAATTTTATTTCTCAAGACCACATATTTGAATAAAACTTGGATGTAAGTTGTAACGGTGGAATGGAAATTATGACAGTCCATTGTGACAAATGAGTATAGGTTTGGTATGCTACTTTGTTAACTCCTAAAACTTGAGGGCGTAGCACATACTCATTTTTATCATCTTTGTTTTAACTGCTGCCCTGATCTTCCTTACTAGTTATCAATCCAGTGGGATGATGTTTCTTTCTGGATAATGAATGATCATTATATTTCCCATATTTGGTTTATCCTCTGATGCTGTGAATTATTTTCTGAGAATCAAGTATTGAATAACAACTTCAAACATATTTGTTGGAAGTCAAATTTCAATGGAATACATTTGGTGTGGCATGCTGAGAAGAGAAAAAAGGAGAAGCTACCAAGTATTAGAGCTCACCTATGATTACTTTCCAATAATGTTAGCTTCTAGTTCCTCATAAATTGTCAATGAAACCCAATGCAAAGCAGGCTTCAAAAAATAAAAAAAGAAAAAAGCTGTGTCCAATACTATGGGAGAGGCAATATCATCAACTGTAGTTTCACGTTGGGCATGGGTCCCGAGCGACGTTTTGTATCTGATAGAGAGAGATAGAGGTTCCATCGCCATAACCAAGTCTAAGAGAATATGCCACCATGGAAGTTACCACACATAAAACCTTCTCATAATTCTCTAGAAATTATTTTTTGACTTGGTGAAGGTATATCATATCATGTAACTGAAGGAAACACTGCCTCACTGTTAAGCAACCTAACTCTAGACACTATGAATTGTAGCAACGTATTCTTAGGATTTCACTAACAATAATGAACAGGACGTTAAGCCACTACAGATTTAATACAAAAACTAATTTCAGGATGTCTTTGACTACATAATTGAAAAATTATTTCAACGTTAAATAAATCATGACATTAAAAATAACCATTCTTAATTTTTTTCTACTTTGTTTTGGCCAGATATAAAGTAAGTCGTAGGGGGTGAATTCAATTGAGATTTTAAAAGACTATTTAAGGATAAAAAAATCCAGTGGATTTATTAGAATGTAATGACTTATTAGGATTTTATTGATAGATTTGTATAATCAGGATTTTTAACTTTTGGATTTTAAAGATTATATCATAAGATTTTATAAGATTTGAAAGGACCACATGGATTTATATCGGGGCCTAACTAAATAGGGCTATAGCCCAAACCAAAATTTGAAACTTTTTTAAAAATCGAGCACGATAGATATAGTGAACCCAGAATTTCATACCCTTAATGCTCCGTTTGGATGAAGGAATTGCAAATTACATGGAATTCTAAAAGACGGAATTTAGATTTCCATCATTTCAATTTCTGGCAAATGAAGATTTCAATGTTTTGGATTTATGTATGTCGAATTTTGTAAATGACAGAAATTGAAAATTTCAATGTTTGGATAGCTCATGTAAATTGTAAATGACAGAAATTAAATATTTCAAAATAACAAAAAAACTAATAACCAACATAGAAGGTATTTCTCGAAGTATAAAATAACATATCATTTGATGAACTAAATAACTCAACTTAAACAAATAGAGCATATTAGCAAACGAAATCACTCCCCACGTGCAATAAACATCAACAACATACTCTTTTGTTCTCAATTGGGCGATAACACAAAGCAATAAAGCTCGCGAACAACTACAGAGCTATACCATAAACACAAATCAACACCCAATATCCATGGGCATAGAGTATTTTGTTAAAACTTCCCAAAAATCCAGCCATAGTGTGGCAAAGATCACAAAACTCATTCAACACATATTAATAAATTTAGTCAGAAGAACACCCAATTTTGGTAGCCATTCAGAAACCATGGTAACCCTAAAATAGAAAAACATAAATTGAAGGAGAGAGAAAGGCTTGAAGACTAACCTTCAAATTTGATCCAGAGAGACGTTTACTTTTTTATTTATTTTTTTTTATTTTATGTAAGTTTTGGCACATTGAAAAATAAGAATTCCCGCACTATGGAAATTGTGAAATGACGCCTATTTTGGTGGAAATTAAACTCGGAATTTGATGCCTCAATTTCCATGATTTTTTCCGCTCGTCATTTAATAATTCCGCGCTTAAGTTGCCAACAAGGGAATTGTCAATTTCTCCCCTTAAATTCCAACTTTTAGCTAAATTCCGAGTTATTTTCCCTCATCCAAACAGGAGGTAAAAGAAAAGAAAAAAGGTATATGCCCATGCATTATCCACAAGTACAGCAGCCGACATTGACAAAAAGGTGTTGCTCCCAAGTAGGCCTGGGCGCGGATCGGTTTGGAACGGTAGAGGGCTCTTCTGTTAATGTTGAGTTAACATGCCTGTTCAGAGAGATGAGAGCGATGGTTGTGCGACTAAGCTAATAGAGAGAAGAGAAAGTTAAGATGTTTTGGGGTTAGAGGGCGGCTGGATGAAACTAAAAGATGGAAAGTTAATTTTAGGGTTAATGTAGGTAGTGTTTCAGTGTTTCGTAGTCTACAATAACTTAATATCCAGCTACTAATAAACATATACATATATTAGTATTTAAATAATAAAATAATTATAAATATCATATCGGTACGGGTTTCCGTCGGATTAGGGATATTGTTAACCGTTAACCAAACCAAATGTTCGGTACGGATCGGATCGAAATAAGATAAAAGAAAAAATAATATTTAACCAAATCAAACCAAATGTCGGTACGGTACGGTCGGGTACGTGGATAAGTTCGATGAGATGCCTGTAGGTATTTTACCCCCAAAACATTTTTTCCAAAGTTCATTTGAAGATTAAACATGCATTTAATCAAATTAACCGCAGCGGAAGTCGAAGGTGGTTTGTTTAAATTAAAAAACAGAACTTCTTCCAAGTATCTTAGCCATGAACATGAATTGTTTTTTTTTTTTTTTTCATAAATGAAAATCAAGAGAAAAGGATAAGATCTAATTACCCTTGAAGCAATATAGGAACCAATTTGTGTTGGTCTTCTCTTGTGATATTTCCTCTTTGTTGATCTCCTCTTTGATCTGTGATCTTGCTCCTTGATCTTTCTCCTCCATGTGAGCCACAAAAGTATATGGCCTCTAAGTCTCCACACCAATGGAACCTTGAGAATGAGAAGAAGTATCTTGAGAATACTTGGATGCTAGTGCAAGATTCTCAAGATTGGTTTCAATCTAAACCACTTTGAAAGATGAAAGTTTTCACTCTTGAAAACTCTCTTTTTCTCTCTTTGATCTCCCAAACCCATTTGGTTGATGTTGGATTGTGTTTGTGTGTTAATGAGCTTATGGAAACAATTCCCATACATACTTACTTAAGCATTTTCGGCCAAAACCCATTGGGCTTCCAAAATTGGGCCTTATGACACTTAAACCATAATATTTAGGTGTCTTAAGCCCTTGGGCTTGATACCCAACCATTTGGGCTTCCCGTTAACTATTACCGAGGCCCAAATACGTTTTTACACGTAGTAAATCATCCACATCAAATCAATCAAATTGATTTCCTCATTCTCATTTGTATTACTCAAAGTTAACCATTTAAGGTGTGCGATCCATTAGGTTCTAATTAGCAAGGCAGTGGGAAAATATAAGAACTCTTTCTAACCAACTGGAATTAAAACCCCTTTTTAATTCTTCCTTTATTTGGATCGATCACAATCAATCCTAGGACTTCCACAAGCCAAGAGTGACATCTAGCAATATATCAAGGCTACCCAAGCTAACCAGAATAGATGAAGAACCTATTCAGTTGGAATTGCAATGCAATACGGTCCTTCTCTTATACAATGTTTCAAATCATATTATTAGGGTACGGATTGATTATGTCAAACCCCTAATATGATTTACAACCTCATGTGATTCAAAAGAACATGATTAAGAACAACTTTCTAAATCAAGCTCAAAATACTTTGGCCAAAGATTTACTGAATCACATCTTGAAACATTCTCCTTCTTTATCGAAAGTAGAGATTCCTTATTGTACATTCACATGCCCCTATGATGAATTAAGAGATCCCAACAACACTTAAGACAAATCTTTTACGGCTTGCCTTTAAGAGCTATCAAAGATCAATAACGCATCACAGGACAACCATGATGCCTCAGGTCTAAGGACTAATTTGCATTATTGCAACTATGAGTTCTCGTTTGACATATAGATAAATACTCCATACGAGAACTACGGTTGATCGCGTTCAGTGTACTCATTCACTAATGAGCACCCACATACTTGTATTAGTGTCAACTACACAAATGGTTTGAGACTAACCATCCTCCCAATTGAGCATACATAATATGTGCTAATCTTGACGGTTTATCAATGCCCATTTGATAACCTATGATTAGGAACATTTTGGGATACTACAGTTAGAGATTAAAGGTCTGAATCTAATCTTCTTTAGATTACTTTATCTCTTATTTAGCATACCTGGACATTTGTTTCTTTACACGATGTAAAAGATAACAAAATAAGTTTGCCCTTTATATCATATACGAAATGTATTCTAAGGAGATTACATCAAATGTATTGGCTCTTAGGGCACATTTCTAACAATCTCCCACTTGCACTAGAGCCACATAGCCATGTATCTCATACCCATTATCTCTGTATGTCTATCCAGTTGTGACTGTGACATAGGCTTAGTGCGTGGATCTGTTACGTTGTTTGCAGATGCCCCATCTAATGGTAACATTTTTCTATGTGTTTGGATCTCTGATGAGACCTAGGTTCCTTGGCTTGAGCTATCGCCCCATTGTCATCACACAGTAAAGGTACTTGTGACATTATGGTTAGAACCACATTTAGTTCGGTAATGAACCTTTTTATCCAAACAGATTTTATTGTAGCTTCTAAAGCGACAATGTAATCAACTTTAGTTGTTCTCCAACAACTACGTGTCCATTCAAAATGAAGACGTACCCTTAGGTGGATTTGCAATCATTGATAATAGATATATATCCGAATCAGTAAATGCTTCCACTTGCTACTCTGATGTTCCTCCCAGATGAGGAACATGTCCTTAGTCCTTCTTAAGTATTTAAGAACATACTTGACTGCTCCCAATTGATCTAATCATGGGCTTGATTTATATCTTCTAGTTATACTCGTATAACCAATATCATGTCTTGTACATGCTATGACATATATGAGAATCCCTATTGCATATGCATAAGAGATTACTCATCTGCTGTATCTCATAATGAGTTTTTGGACACATGCTCTTAGAAAAGTGAAATCCATGTCATACTGGAAGTAAACTTTTCTTAGACTGTTCCATATGAAATCTCCTTAGCATCTTATCAACATACAAGGATTGAGATAATCCAATTATTCTCTTAGATCTATCAGGATAAATCTTTATTCCGAGTATGTAAGATGCTTATCTAAAATCTTTCATTAAGAATGATTTTAATGAGTCACAGCTTCACTGAAGATATCATTCCTATATCGTTTCCGATAAGTAGTATGTCATCTACATACATCACTAGGAATGCTACCAAACTCCCACTGACCTTTTGTACACTCATTGGTCATCCATGTTTTGTATGAAGTCAAATGATTTGACAACTTCATCAAATAGGATGTCCCAACTCCAAGAACCTTGCATCAACCCATAAATGGATCTATGTAGCTTGCATACCTTATGCTTATCAACTTTAGAAATGAAGCCTTCAGGTCGATCTATGTATAGTTCTTCCTGAAGGTGGCCATTCAGAAAAGCCGTCTTCACATCCATTTTGACAAATCTCATAATCATGGTATGCATCTATTGCAAGAAAATCCGAATAGACTTTGTCATAGTGACAAGAGAGAAGGTTTCTTCATAGTCAATCCTTTCTCTCTGCTTGTAGCCCTTTGCTACTAGCCTTGCTTGTAGGTTTCTACTATCCCATCTGAGCCTATCTTCCTCTTAAAGATCCAATTTATGCCATATTGGTACAATACAGGAGGAGGATCACTAGAGTTCAGACTTTGTTGGTATACGTAGAATCCATTTCGGATTCATGGCTCCAGCATTTCTATGAGTCATGTCTAACATTGCCCTCATTGTAGTTCGAAAGGTCCTTCGATTATCCTTACAATCACTTAGGAGATTTAAACTCTCCTTGTGTCGTGAAGGAAACCACAATACCTTTTAGGCTATTCTGCTAACCCTTCTTGAACTACGTGGAGTCTGTGTTAAACAGGTTGTGGATCTGGGATCTGGGATTGCACTTAGTTCATTGTTGATTTCTAACTCATTGAAACAATTCCTTGAGTTCTATCTCAATGTCCCCCTTTTCCCATCAAGAGTGTACTCTCTTTTAGGAAGGTAGCTGACCTTGACGACAAACAAACTGTGGCTTGTTGATGTGATAGAAGTAATATCCCATAGTTTCCTTGAGATACCCTATAAATCTACACTTCACTTAACCTTGCATTAGTTTATCCACATCTTGCCTTTAAATATGCTCGGACAACCCAAATCTTGATCTAATCAAGACTTGGTTTCTTCCCAAATCACATTTCAAATGGAGTTGTGGAATGAATTTGGAAGGCACTCTATTTAGCAAATGAATTGCAGTTTCAAGGCATATCCCTTAAAAGGATATAGGTAATCTAGTACAGCTCATGGAACTCATTTTAGAACTCCATTCTGTTGGGAATTCCTGGTGGAGTCCATCGTGATAAGATGCCATGTTCCTTAAGGTAATCAAGAACCTCTGTGCTTAAGTATTCACATCCTGATCGAATCTAAGGATTTTAATACTCTTGGCTTGTTTGGTTTTCAACTTCTATTTCTGAATTCCTGAAATTTTTCAAAATTCAGATTATGCTCATTTAAGTATAAATACCCGAACCGTGAATGATCATCGGTAAAGGTAATTGAAGTATGATAACCGCCCTCGTGTTTGTATACAAAAATCCACAAACATCTTAGTGAATTAATCCCAACAGTTCTGTAACTCTTTCTCCTTTACCAGTGAAAGGAGACTTGGTCATTTTGCCATGTAGACAAGATTCACAAGTAGGCATAGGAACATGATCAAGTGATCCAAAAGGTTCCATCGTTTGCCATCCGGTGAATTCTATCTTGGCTAATGCCTCCAAGTTTAAGGTGTCACAATTTAGTTGATGTATCCACATCTCTAGGCCTCTCAGGTCTAGTTGCATCTTTATCCATATACAGTTAATGTACCATTCATTTCTAAAATGAAAAGAGACCATCAATCAAAATTGCATAAGCAACGATTTGATTGATATGTGAAATAGAACAAAGCATTTTGTCAAACAAAACATCAAATCCATCTCTTAAAATATAGAGACGGATATTAAGTTCTTTACACATCCAGAAATGAAATAACAATTATTTCAAATTCAGGTCTTCTTCGGATGGTAGTTTGAGATGTTAGGTGCCTATGGCATTGGCAACTACATTAGTGCTATTTCCCACGGTTAGCACCATTTCTCATTTTCCAAGTCTTCTACTCCCACTAGTCCATGCACACAATTGCATATATGTTGACTAGCTCCTGAATCAACTATTCAGTTTAGAAGCTTTAACTGTAATTACTAATTTTAGAACAAGAGAGTTACCTTCTGAAGGTTTTTCTCTTGAGGCTTGCAAGCATCTCTTGCAATTTCTCTTCCAATGTCCATCCTTGCCACAGTGAAAACAAGTACCTTTCAGTTACTTGTCTTTCTTTTGTATTCTTTCTTCCTTGGGTTTTTAGAAAACTTTTCTTCTTCTTTCCTTTATCCTTACCTTTTGTTTGGATTTGGAATAAGAAGAACCCTTCTTTGCAACTATCCTCTTTAACCCTTTATCTTTCGAGATATTCATTTAAGCTACTATAGCCATTGAGTAGCTCAGATAGGGTGTGTTCATCTTTCCCATATTATAGTTCATAACATTGGGATTAACTGATGATAGGGATAAAGAAAGAATCTTGTTGAACTTCAACATAAAGAAAATCCATATTTTCCAATATCTTAAGTAATTATATTACTTTGAGATCATGTTGATT
>BJCG01002705.1:0-61936 GCA_005406145.1 Prunus yedoensis
TGGTTTTGAGAGGAAGCAGATTTGGAACAAGAAGCACGCACCTTTCGTCATCACACTCTCGACTCTCTCACTACTAAATCCCAAAACAAAAACCCCAAAACGTTGTGAGAACTGAGAACTTTTTTAATTTTTAATTTTTGGTATAAAGAACTATAAATTTCGTTTCCTCCTTAGTGATCTCGAGGCGCGATTGTTCTCAGGCTTTGTCTCGTTGATGATTGACCGATCAAAGTAACAAGTTTAAAGACATTAAAAAAATCCAAAAGGAACAGAGAGAGCTATGGCAGTGGTTGATGATGCATTCAAAGTGGGAGAAGAGGTCGGGTTGAGTTCAGACTATCTTGATATGGTGCAGAAATTCAAAGAGAGAGAAAGGGAGGCTTGGGGCAGTGACGAGCAGAGGGGGCTGCCGCTGAGGTGTTGTAAGATCCCACATCGACCAACGAAGAGGGGGTTGATGTGCCTTATATGTACATGCCCGCATCCATCTAGCACGAGGCCGTTTGGGAGCTCACTGGCTTTGGAGTCGTGGGAACTATGAAGTTAAGCGAGTTGGGAGCCAGAGCAATCGCAGGATGGGTGACCCACTGGGAAGTTGGTCGTGAGCTCCCAGAAACAAAACTGTGAGGGCCAGAGAAGGGGGGCCCAATGCGGACAATATCGTGCTACGGCGGAGCCGGTCCCGGGATGTGACAGGTGTGCTGTTTGCTGAGGGTTGCAGAGAAGATGAACAGTTTTATTTTATTTTATTTTAATAAAAGGGAAGATGAAGATGAACGAATTATTTGATAAAATTTCCTCCCGTTAGTTAACAGGACACGTGTTAGAAAAATAAGAGAAAAACAGGGTGGGCACAGGGAAAAGGGAAACAGGAAAGTTGAACTCGTATCTTTACATTTGTTATTCTTAACCTACTAATAATATATAAACCCTTTTTATTAGTTGCATATTATTCATTTTTTAAGTTACAGTGTTTGTTAGCTCGCACTATACTTAACTTAAATCACTCAAACTCATCATACAATGCATTTTTTTTCAAAAATAATTGTGTCAGAACAATAGATAATTGACTAATTGAACATATTCTAAAGTTTCATCAGAAATTTCTATGTTTTTCTACCACTTTCCATCATTTTTATTCAATTTTATATCGATGTCAACTTTTTGTCGATATTTCCATCGATATTTTCGTGTTTTTGGACCATCGATATTTCCGAAACCCTCGATATTTAAATCCTTGCTTGGAACCACAACATTGCTTATTTGGAATTTTTAATTGCAAACATAGGACCTTGTCTTCCTCGATGTTGTACAGACTCCATGTACCACTTTTTCTAATATGAATCAAGAGCATTGGGGTTGTCGTCTTGGCACATCTGACTTTTATTATGCTTTGCTATAGAATGCCATGATACACAAACAATGATGAATCACAAATAGTTTGAAGGTAACATTAATTTCTCTAAAACGGAATCTAAAAGATTCTAAGATAAATTTGTCAATATGAGAAGACAAAAGAGAAGACATATATGTTCAATTAGAGCATAGTATTATGATGAACTAGATATCCTTATTCTTGACCAAATGTTTATGAGATACCAATTTAAATAATCCTTGTATAAATAATAATAACAAATTAATGGGACAATAAAAAATAAAATAAAAAAGCATGTTCATACATCCTACGTAATTAATAAATAAATACACGTTTTAATTTGAAGTCTTTTTTGAGACCACCCGGCAACTGGCCAAAAAACAAACTACAAAGTTTTTTGTGTACTTTTCTTTTAAATAAATTAATGAATTATGATATTAGATAATTTGATAAATATTATAATCAAATTTAAAATAAATTTTTATTTATGTCTTGTTTGTACAATATCTGGCCAAGCACTCCCAAACACTTCCAAGCCAAAGGGAAGGGAGTCCCACATCGACAAAACACAAGAGGAGGGGACTCTTCCTCACTTATAAAAGAAGACCCGTCTCCTTCAAGAAGAAGGGAGGAGAAAGAAAAGAGGGTTTTTGGGGTAGGCTACTACTGGGGCCTCATGGGCTTACCCATGAGCCCACTTAAAAACCCACGGATCATACAAGATCCTCAGCCTTCGGCCTCCAGCCTTCGGTATTCTTCCTCTTCTCCTTGAGTCTAAACCTATGTACAATGTATACTCACATTATCGTAATGAGAACATACTTCTCTGTGGACGTAGCCCATTATTCGGGTGAACCACGTACATTTGTCTTATGTATGCATGTCCATTTACTTACCGAATGCTCTTACATACTGAGGGTCCTCACCTTCAGCATCCACCTCATCTTTAAGTTGGCCTACTTACTACCCGTCTAGTTTTAGCGCCAACATGTCTACAGCTGTCCAACCTATACTTGTACCAAACAACGGACCCAGTGTAGTTTGGGCCAACCTAGATGTACTTACAAAAATGAATTGGAATTTTGAAAATAGATGCCATCTACTAAGCTAGTGTAAGATCCCACATCGACCAACGGAGAGGGGGTGATGTGCCTTATATGTACCTGCCCGCCTCCATCTAGCATGAGGCCTTTTGGGAGCTCATTAGCTTCGGAGTCATGGGAACTCCGAAGTTAAGCGAGTTGGGGCCAGAGCAATCCCAGGATGGGTGACCCACTGGGAAGTTGCTCGTGAGCTCCCAAAAACAAAACCGTGAGGGCAGAGAGGGGGGCCCAAAGCGGACAATATTGTGCTACGGCGGAGCCGATCCCGGAATGTGACAACTAGGGGAGGATAAATTGGGTGTTTCTTGTTTTTCTTTTGGTCGAGAAAGTTTCATTACTAGAAACAGAGCATTACACCCGGTCAAAAGATAAAGACATTTAAACAAGGCCTAACAACATTACAAGCAAGCGGAATTCTATAGTGAGGGTGCCATATATGGATCCCTCATGTGTACACAAGATCATTTCAATGAACTTAAGTGAAGTTATTATTCAGATGAATTATGTGGCTAATATGAAGGTCAACATCTATGGTCTATAGGGCACCCTCACCATAAAACGACTCTTACAAGCAAAACAAATAGAAAAAAAGCCTACTAACAGCAGCCCAAGACCATTGCAAACCCTAAAGCAGATAGAGAGCTTTCAACTTCTTGTCTAGTTAACTCAAGCTTTTCCTTTCTAGTTTGGTTTTAGATTACACACTCTTTTTAGACTTCCAGAGCATGTTTACTAATCAAGAATCAGAGTGAGACATTCCAATTAAACTGTTTACTAATTGTTGGAATCGAAATAAAAATAAAATTGATTCCCATCAAAATTGTAACCATTGTCAAGAATCGAAATGAAATAAAATGAATACCCATTAAAACCGTTTACTATTGTCAAAAATTGGAATCAAAACCAATTTGATTACCAAACTATATACCATTGCACAAAACAAATTCTATTTTGGTGCAACTACTTACACAATTGTTTCAAAATGATAAATAAAACACGAAATTCTCTGGCGCCAAAATTCAAACACTTTCGCATCACACACTCGCAAAATGTAGTTGGAGGACTCGCAGTCGTAGCACCTCCAACGCTACCAAGCATCAGAGAAGATGACTACGCTTCAATTCAGCAAGCGGCTCCATCTGCTTGCTCTGCTTCTTTTCAACCCTCAATCTCCCGGCGTCCACGTGTCCTACGCTCTCTCTGCCATCTCCGACCCTCTTCTTCGTCTCGCCTCTCGTTCAAGGTCTCTCTTCCTTCCACGACGACCTCATCGCACGACAAGTCGTTGATCTCATTTCCGCACTCTGCGCTTCCGCTGATGCGTCGCTCTGAGCTGACTTCGTCGATAGGGTTTCTGATTGCCTCTCGTCTGATCCGTTGGCTTTGAATCGCCGTCAGATTATATGGTATTTCCATCCTCCGCATTTATCAATTCTCTACTTGTTTATTTGTGCATTTCGGAATTGATTTTGAGATTTAGATTAAAATTTGCAGTAATGATTTGTTTTTTCTGTTTGCTTCTTGAGAAAATGTAGGAAAGTGTTATGATTTTTATGTTTTTAGATAATCAAACAGTGCATGATTGGCTAAGGTTGGACGAATTTGGTGAAATCGAACTTGATTCATTTTCTTATATTGAACCTGTGTTCGTTTTTATTTTTATTTTTATTTTTTTTAGTGAATTATAAACCAATTTTGAGATTTTGGATAAATACTTTTGTTTGTACAATATCTGGCCAAGCACTCCCAAACACTCCCAAGCCAAAGGGAAGGGAGTCCCACATCGACAAAACACAAGAGGAGGGGACTCTTGCTCACTTATAAAAGAAGACCCCTCTCCTTCAAGAAGAAGGGAGGAGAAAGAAAAGAGGAGTTAGGTAGGCTACTGGGGCCTCATGGGTTTACCCATGAGCCCATTTACAAGCCCACGGATCATTGGCCTTCAGCCAGATCCTCAGCCTTCAGCCAGATCCTCAGCCTTCAGCCTCCAGCCTTCCTACCTTCAGCCTTCGGCATTCTTCTTCTTCCCCTTGTGTCTAACCCTATGTGCAATGTATACACACATTATCGTAATGAGAACATACTTCTCTGTGGACGTAGCCCATTATTCGGGTGAACCACGTACATTTGTCTTATGTATGCATGTCCATTTACTTACCGAATGCTCTTACATACTGAGGGTCCTCACCTTCAGCATCCACCTCATCTTTAAGTTGGCCTACTTACTACCCATCTAGTTTTAGCGCAAACAGATTGGTGCCGTCTGTGGGAAACGACACAAAACACTATGTCGTTCTCCTTTCGAGTGCTCTCGGCAGCCTACAACAAGTGCCCCTTCGGCACCCTTGCATCATTCGGCGCGCGATGTCTTCACATCCCCCAATGATTCGGCATCTGCCTTCGGCACCCTTGCATCATTCGGCGCGCGATGTCTTCACATCCCCCAATGATTCGGCATCTGCCTTCGGCACCCTTGCATCATTCGGCGCGCGATGTCCTCACATCCCCCAATGATTCGGCCTCTGCCTTCGGCACCCTTACATCATTCGGCGAGAACGATGTCTTCACATCTCCCCAATGATTCGGCGTCTACCTTCGGTATTCTCAAATGATTCTGCGTGCTCAATGCCTTGTACATCCCCCATCATCATTCGCCACTCCAAAATTATGTGAGTATCCATTATTTAATAATTATGCCTTTTCTAAATTACTACAGCTACTCTTTGCCAAGCTTCCGGAAGCGACTCCAAAGCATACGGCAGTGCTCCCGAGCTTACGGCAGCAGCTTCCAAGCTTCCGGCATTAGCTTCCAAGCTTCCTGCATCAGCTTCCAGGCTTCCTGCATCAGCTTCCAGGCTTCTGGCAGCTTCTGCCCCACCTTGCCGAACGGCACCCCCCAGGAGATACTTCTCCTTTACGGCGCCAAGCCCACATGCCGAACGGCATCCGTGGAGACATTTTTCCTTTACGGCAGCTTCCAAGCTTCCGGCATCAGCTTCCAAGCTTCTGGCAGCTTCTACACCACCTTGCCGAACGGCACCCCCCAGGAGACACTTCTCCTTTACGGTGCCTAGCTTACATGCCAAACGGCACCAATGAAGAACTGACTCAACAACTCCACATTGATGCTGCATACAATTGAAAGGGAAGAATGAGCTTAAACATTGCTTGGCCAGTGCATTGATGACTACAAGTCCCCAATCAAGAAGTATCTCCTTAATCGGGAACTTGGGGGACTCCTGTTTGTACAATATCTGGCCAAGCACTCCCAAACACTCCCAAGCCAAAGGGAAGGGAGTCCCACATCAACAAAACACAAGAGGAGGGGACTCTTCCTCACTTATAAAAGAAGACCCCTCTCCTTCAAGAAGAAGGGAGGAGAAAGAAAAGAGGAGTTGGGCAGGCTACTGGGGCCTCATGAGTTTACCCATGAGCCCATTTACAAGCCCACGGATCATTGGCCTTCAGCCAGATCCTCAGCCTTCAGCCTTCAGCCTTCAGCTTCCAGCCTTCCTACCTTCAGCGTTCAACATTCTTCTTCTTCCCCTTGGGTCTAACCCTATGTGCAATGTATACACACATTATCGTAATGAGAACATACTTCTCTGTGGACGTAGCCCATTATTCGGGTGAACCACGTACATTTGTCTTATGTATGCATGTCCGTTTACTTACCGAATGCTCTTACATACTGAGGGTCCTCACCTTCAGCATCCACCTCATCTTTAAGTTGGCCTACTTACTACCCATCTAGTTTTAGCGCAAACACTTTTGGTAATGCTTTATTTCCTATTTGATTCTTGAGAAAATGAAGGAAAACTGTTAAATTAATTTTGTATTTTTCAGTAATCAAACAATGTATGATTTCAGTATAATCGCACTTGATTTCACCGTTTCTCATGGCTCGTTAATTAATTGTGGTACAACTACAGTATAATTGAAGGATTGTTAATTAAAACCTGAAATTGCCTTAATACAAAGGAGGATGAGTTAGTGTTCCATTGAGATCCTCGAATAGTTTGTCCTGTTTCTTTAGATTTAGATTTCTCTACCTTATGCAAGTTCCCAGTGAACACCAATCAGATTTTAGTGTATTTTAAGCACTGACAAGAATTTGAAACTCCAATTTTGGTATACCTGAAATTCTCTTATCCTTGTATTTGGTTACATTTTTTGCCCTTGCATATCAAATTTTCTCGTCATCATGGAATGATTAAAAAGGGAAAAGGAGAGAAGGGCAATTGTGAATCAGCATGACCATGTTTATCTGCAAATTTTATGGCTAGGATTTAGAGTATACAGTGAAGTCTCAATAGATTAATATGCATACATGATCTATGCACCCACCGACTTCTAATAACGAAAAGCTTTTCAACAATATCTTTAAAACTTACATCTTACTGATCTTAAAACATATATATCCCTGATAATAATTTTATCACTGATATGTACAGTGATGAGGCTGGTGTATCAATATGGTCTTTATAGGGATATCACCAAGGTTAGCCACCAAATTCCCTACATTCCAGAAGTTGAGTCCTGTTTGATATTTTAAGTGAAAATGAATGGGATTTGCCTTCTGCAAGAATTCATCCAATAGCATTGAAATGGTTGTTTCAACAAGAGAAAATCAAGAGGCCATTGTCTTATCATGTGCAAAAATTTTGTGGAAGGAATATAGCAAATGGCTCTGACATCATCGTCCATGGAAAGAAGAGTGTCATATGGTATATGTTAATTCAATTGCAGAGTTAATAGCAGGAGCAATACTTCTTGTTCTTATTGATAGGAATTCTGGAGAAAAGAAGGCCAACAAGCCTGACATAATTTCTAAAGTGAATCTCATGGGAACTATTGTTGACATATTTCCAACTGTTTCATACCAGTGATGCTTGCGTGGTATTGGGAATGCTTTCTGTGGGAGCAAATTTCCTCCCATGAGAATATTCGGTTGAAAGATTCCCCTTTCTTCTTCGCCACCTCTTTCTTCCTGCAAAATAAATTGGATAAGAGGACCACACCCGGGGGGTGTTGGCCAAAGGCCCTCCGATGCCTAAGTTAGTTCAATTGATTTAGGGAAAAACCAATATCTAAATAGGGTACGGAGATATATATGTAAGGTGTAAATCGGGCGGCCGGAGGGCCAGAGAGCTTATGAAAAGAGAGAGAGAGAGAGAGAGAGAGAGAGAGAGAGGAGGTGGCTAGGATTTGTGAAGGGAAGAGCTCTCTAGAGTTTTAGTAGAAATTCTGACGTACCTCATCCTTGTGCGTGGCCAAGTATTTATAGGGGGCCTTGCCGAGGTTGGTGAGGTTGGTGTGGTTGGTGAGGTAGGTGAGGTTGGTACATTTAGGGATTTGATTAATTAGGGAATTAATCAAATCCCTAATTGTGGTAGGTGAGGTTAGTGGGGTTGGTGTATTTAGGGATTTGATTAGGTAGGTTAATTTCCAGACTGATTTTGTTCCTCATTTAATTGGGAAATGTGGTAGGAATGAAATCAATTTTTAACTTAATTAGGTATTTCTCAATTTAATTGGATAACCCCCCAATTAAATTGAGTAACTCCCAATTAGGTTTAGAAATTCCCAATTAGGTCAAATAATCCCCAAATGGAAGGAATTAGGGTTCTGATTTAATTTGGTTCCCACAAATGCCCCCCAGCTTCTGCATGGCGCGTGGTGGCATGTAGGAGATGTAAATCATCTGTTGGGCTGTCCAGTTGTAACTGGGCTTTCTTCTTGGATTTGGGCTCCTGAGTGGAGGAAGTTGGTGGTCTGCCCCAGCCCAGGATGTTGAGAGATGGGAGCTGAATGGTCCAGACTCTGATGATCTGCCAGCTGGGCAGGAGAAGTTTCTGCTGAATCTCTCCCAAAGAGAAAGGCTGCTGCCAAGTCTTCAAGAGATGAAGCTACTCCTTCGCAAGCAGAGAAAATGTGTCTCTATTGAGGCAGAAGCCAAGGTTCCCTTATGCTGAGAAGACTCAAGTGGGGTTTGCTCCATCATCATCTGCCAGGGCCAAACATCTCTCGTGGGCGCATATAGCATCGAAGGTTGGTGGTATGCGCGGGTTTCGGGGGTGTTCTGCCCATAGGACTTCTTTTGAGGCGAGATTGGCAGAGGCCTAAGAAGATGAGAGAGTCATCTCCCCAGGCGAAGGGGTTCTTTCTGCAAACGTCAGCTGTGTGGGTCCCAAGGTTTACAAGCCCACCCCACATGAGGTTCATGCGTGTCTGATCTGCTCAAGACGAACTTTCTGTCAGAGCCCATCCGCTTGTGCTGAATTGGTTTAACCACGTCCGCCAGGTCGGCGAACTAGGAACCCACTCGGTCATTTCCTTGGAAAAACTCGTCTTCTTTGCACCCCCTCTTCTGCTGTGACTTGGTTAGTCGAAAAGATGCCTACTTCCGTCTTGAGCGCAAAAATGTTGACGTCTCATTTGGTTATGACAAGCTTTTGCTAGGTTTGGCACCTATACAAGTCTGCATTAGAGATGGAGACATTGAGATGCTCTGTTCTGACTTGCTCCATGTGCAAAGTGAGCAGGTTAATGCTGTGAACATGGTAGGAGTTGAAGAGCAGGCAGCCGAAGAGGCGGTAGCTAAAGAGGATGAAGCAGAGGAGGGATGCAGTAAATGAGGTAGTGGCAGACGTCACGGATCAAGCAGGTGGAGCTGCTGAGAACGTGATTGATCAAGCGGATGCCGAAGAGGCTGTAGATCAGGGATCTCCTGCTGGCGTCTCAGAGTAAATAAAGACTCCTTTATTTCTTTTCACCTTGTAGTCTGCTTTCTTGTTTAGAATAATTGGTCTTATTCGACCATCTTCCTTTTGTTGAACTTGGCCGGTTGGTCAGCATGCTATGAAAATTTCAGTTATTTTTTCAACTTCAATTGACATATTAACTTGTGGACTGTTTGAGTAACCAACTTGTATTTTGATTGCGCATCTTCTTTTGGAGATTTATGATTGCCAGGGTCCCCCTTAAGGGACTCCGGGCGTGGCATGCATATCCCGTAGGATGTTTTCCCTTAGGAAATTGGCGAGGGCCAGGGTCCCCCTTAAGGGACTCTGGGCGTGTTCTGCCTATGTCCAAAGACATGTCGATGAGAGTGGCCCGTTTAGCGTACGTCTGGAGATGTGTCGATGAGTGTGGAGACGTTTGGCCTACGTCCGGAGACGTGTCGATGAGAGTGGCCCGTTTGGCCTACGTCCGGAGACGTGTCGATGAGAGTGGCCCGTTTGGCCTACATCCGGAGACGTGTCGATGAGTGTGGCCCGTTGGCCTACGTCCGGAGACGTGTCGATGAGAGTGGCCCGTTCGGCCTACGTCCGGAGACGAGAGTGGCCCGTTTGGCCTACGTCCGGAGACATGTCGATGAGAATGGCCCGTTTGGCCTACGTCCAGAGACGTGTCGATGAGAATGGCCCGTTTGGCCTACGTCCGGAGACGTGTCGATGAGAGTGACCCGTTTCGCCTACGTCCGGAGACGTGTCGATGAGAGTGACCCGTTTGGCCTACGTCCGGAGACGTGTCGATCAGTGTGGCCCGTTTGGCCTACGTCCGGAGACGTGTCGATGAGAGTGGCCCGTTTGGCCTACGTCCGGAGATGTGTCGATGAGAGTGGCCCGTTTGGCCTACGTCCGGAGACGTGTCGATGAGAATGGCCGTTTGGCCTACATCTGGAGACGTGTCGATGAGAGTGGCCGGTTTGGCCTACGTCCAGAGACGTGTCGATGAGTGTGGCCCGTTTGCCTACGTCCGGAGACGTGTCGGTGAGAGTGGCCCGTTTGGCCTACGTCCGGAGACATGTCGATCAGAATGGCCCGTTTGGCCTACGTCCAGAGACGTGTTGATTGCATTTGTGAACACTCCATTAGAGAGAAAAGCTTGAACTTGTATTGATGTATGCATGACTTCATTTCTTTATTGAACAAAAGAGATGAGTTGCAGGGTAACATCAAAAGTAATTTGTCTTCAATGGAGGTGAGGGAGGCTTGGCCGCCTGCTTGGTGCCGAGCTGATAGGCGAGGAGCTTCGTGGATAGTACCTCCGGAGATGATGGGCATTCCATTGTCTTGGAATTTCCTTCTCTTAAAAGATGATGCCAGGATCGTTTTCCATGACTAGGTAGCTGGTGACAGCTTGGGAGACAAAAGTCCCTTGCTTGATCCTTCTCTGCTGCTCCCCGGTGGTCAGCTCGGGCTCTTAGAGTCAGGATCGTGCTGATCCGTATGACTTTTTTGTGGAGGCTCGTTGGCAGTTACATCACGATCCTTGATTTGCTGGACGGCCCCTTTGCAATGAATTTCGTGCAAGCGAAAAAATGAGCTTCTCCATTTTTAGATAGTGAGTCTCTGAGCCGATGAGAGCTTTTGAAGTGTAGAATGCAGGATGTTGTGCCCCCAGCTCTTCTCGGATGAGAGCTAAGCTGACAGCTGAGTCAGACACCGCTAGGTAGATGTACAAGTCTTAGCCTGGTATCGGTTTTGAGAGTAGGGGAGGTGAAGTGAGGTAGGTTTTCAAGTTTTGAAAAGCTACTTCGCACTCGTCATCCCACTTGTCCTTCACTTGGGCTAAGATTTGGTGTATGGTGATGGAGAACTTGGTGTAATTTTCTCTGCCGTAGCATCCTCTTTTGGGTGCGACCTGCGCTTGTCCTTGTTCCTGTTGCCAAACCCGTCGTTCTTTTGGTCTGCCCGCTTGGTTGGTTGATCTTCCTGCTTAGTAGACCTTTCGCGGTGATTCGATCATCATCCCAAAGCGCATAGCGTTCCACGGTTGCGAGGACCTCTGCCAGAGTCTGGCTAGGAGCGATAGTCAACTCGCGGTATACGTCATGTTCAGCTGGAAGGCATTTCTTGAAAGCAGAGGACGCGATCTGGTCATCACATCCTACGATGTTGGCATTTTCTGCTTTGAATCTCTTGATGTAGTCTCGAAGGGATTCGTCGGACTTCTTGCGTATGTGACAAGTGGTCGGGGTTCTTCTTGATTGTCTGGTAAGATGTGTATTCTTTGGCGAAGACGTATGCCAGCTCCTTGAAGCTGCTGATCGACCCGAATGGTAGGGTGTGGAACCAATCCTGAGCTGCTCCCCGCAGGGTCATCACAAACACACTTGCACATCAATGCGTCGTCAGCCTTGTGAGGATCATGACACTTTTGAAGTGTTTTAGGTGGTTCTCGGGATCAGAGTCTCCATTGAAGGGCGTAAACGAAGGCGTCGAGAAACCGCTTCGGGGGAGCCGCCTGCTCAATTCGACAGTGAAAGGCAAGGAGTTCGCTTGGTCCATCTCCTTGCGTAGGGCATCTCGAAGTTCTCGCCGACTTTCAAGTCTCGTAGTTGGTCATTCACAAGCTTCTTGACGTCTTTATGCACCCATTGCTGGTTGGACACGTTGGCGACCCTCGCGATTTGGGTGACGCTGATCGACCTCCTCGTTGATTCACAAGGTTCGAGCTTCTCGGCTGCGTTGCCTAGGCGGCATGTTGGTAGACTGCGCTTGCGAGTGATTCTTCGTAGCTTGTCGACGAGAATCGGTTCTTCGAGAGTGAGCAGCGGAGCGCCTTTCCTCACCATCCTCACCGTGAAGGTTGTCAGGTTGACCTCCCTGGGAGCCTAGCCTTTGAAGAACATTCCTCTGTGGGCCCAGGCGGGGCGCGGACGTCAAGTCGTGGGCCCAGCCTTCCTCGCACATTGCGCTGAGTGTGGCTTGCGGATGCTTGCGACATGTTGGCGAGTTGATCACGTTGTTGTCCCTCTCCTTGTCTGCTCATGCCTGTTGACCTGCTCGGCACCCGTCGATCTGCATGTTGGCGCAGTCGTCCATCCTTCTCTCTTCGCCCAGTGGTCCAAGGCCAAGGTTTTGAGCTAAGTTTATATGGTTGAGAGCTGGTCAACTTTCTGAGCTAGCTGGTCAACTCTCTGATTAAGGTCTGCTTGACTTCGTGGATCGGGAGGAGAGAAGTGTGTGGAGCCAATTGCATACGGCTAGGGTTTCATGGAGGTGTACGCGGGAGCGTGCGTCGAGCATGGAGGCAATGGAGGGAATGCTTGAAGGATCATGCGTCGGTTGACCGGAGAATCGTTGATCGGGTGGACCAAGGACTCGTAGGTTAGCCACCAACTCATTTGGTATTTTTCTAATCATTAGTGATAAAATGTAATTAGCACGCATGATAGAAACACGATATATGCCAACTATCATATCACTTGTGCCTTTAAATATAAATCTATTAAATAAGGTATGTGCAATAAGAGGTGGATACAATTCCAGCAGCATGTATGGCCGTTCCGGCAGCCATTGGCGGCCGTTCTATGGCTTCTAGAGGCTGCGGCAAGGTATGGGCAGCCATGGGAGGTTGCTGCGATGTATTGGCAGTCACGGGAAGCTGCGGAAATGTGCTGGCAGCCGCGGGCGGCTGCTTGCAAAACAGGTACCGCAGCTGTTGGAGAGGTTGGTGACGCCCCCGGAAGGTGGTTGGACAGCAAGGGCAGCCACGGGGGGCTGCTGAAACCCGCTAGGGGCTGCTGGAACGCCCTGGCAGCTATGGGAGGCTGCCTGCAAGTCTCCTGGAGCTGCTGGAACGCGCTGGCAGCCATCGGATGTTGCTGGATCTCGCCGGGAAGCTGCTGGAACGTGCTGGCAGCGATGGGAGGTGCTGCAAATCGCTAGCAACAGCTGTACCTCGTGGTGGCAGCGAGGTTTTGGCATTTCCGGAGTGCGCCATCGCGGTGGTTTTGCTTCTAAGACGTTTGCTTCCAACCATGGTTGTTGGAAGGCTTCGGGGTTGGAAAATAGGAGGACGGATTCCTTGAGCACGCGTTGATATAACTCGTGCTTCAATGAAAGCACCAATTTGGGGAGCAAATTTCCTCCCACGAGAATATTCGGTTGAAAGATTCCCCTTTCTTCTTCGCCACCTCTTTCTTCCTGCAAAATAAATTGGATAAGAGGACCACACCCGGGGGTGTTGGCCAAAGGCCCTCCGATGCCTAAGTTAGTTCAATTGATTTAGGGAAAAACCAATATCTAAATAGGGTACGGAGATATATATGTAAGGTGTAAACCGGGCGGCCGGAGCCTTATGTAAAAGAGAGAGAAAGAGAGAGAGAGGAGGTGGCTAGGATTTGTGAAGGGAAGAGCTCTCTAGAGTTTTAGTAGAAATTCTGACGTACCTCATCCTTGTGCGTGGCCAAGTATTTATAGGGGGCCTTGCCGAGGTGGTGAGGTTGGTGTGGTTGGTGAGATAGGTGAGGTTGGTACATTTAGGATTTGATTAATTAGGGAATTAATCAAATCCCTAATTGTGGTAGGTGAGGTTAGTGGGGTTGGTGTATTTAGGGATTTGATTAGGTAGGTTAATTTCATTTTGTTCCTCATTTAATTGGGAAATGTGGTAGAATGAAATCAATTTTTAACTAATTAGGTATTTCTCAATTTAATTGGATAACCCCCCAATTAAATTGAGTAACTCCCAATTAGGTTTAGAAATTTCCAATTAGGTCAAATACTCCCCAAATGGAAGGAATTAGGGTTCTGATTTAATTTGGTTCCCACACTTTCCACAATCTTTATTGTATATCAACATATACACAGTCCCCACAGATATCACAGCCATCTAGTTTTAATTTTTAAACTTTATGCTCAATGCACATGGAACTCTTTCTCATGATGACTCTTGGCTTGCAGCGACTATGACGGTGAGTGACTTAATTTTGCTGAGTCCAGCTTTGCTTGCTGCCACAGGAATTTAATCGGAAGGGTTGTCTTCTTTTGTAGTTAATAATTATCACTATGAGCTGCAGACGGGTGGTATCATGAATGTCTCTTAGTAATTGGCATTTTTTTCCTTAATTTTTAACCATTATGTGAACAAGTGCTCATAGTAGCTTAAACACCATTATTTTCAGGTTTTATAAGGTGTGGAGAAGTCTTAATATTGGTGCCTCTTATAAATTACTGCTCGTTAAGAAGGTTAGTTCAGCCTATTAAATTCACCAACCATATACAATTGCATTTTTCCTTCTGAATCTACTGCCACATAGGATGCAGCCAATTTCCTTTATTTGAATCTACTGCTCTGAGTCCATGACCTATGTAGACTAATGCATTTTGGATCTCCTTTGGTTGCTTCATCATACCTGTTGGAGTCGTTTACCAGAATATCTGATCAGAGGAATTGATATGCACCATGGAGTACCTAATGTCTGTAGTGGCTGTCCTAGAAGGCCTAATTCGCTAAAGTGCCTCGTAGTGGCTCTGAATTGTGGCCTCTGCCTATCAATGATCTTGGGGTGGGGAATTTCCAATGCAAGGGATAAATTTGAGTTCAAAGAATTATTGGAATTGGATGATTGTGGAAAACCTTGTAAGTGTCTCTAGCAGTCCTATGCTTAGCATCAAAATCTTTCAATAATCTTCACAAGCCTACAAATCATGTAACTGTCACATTGCTAAAATATTTGATGATTCTTGCACCAAATTATTTGAGCACACAAATTCTACTTTTATTTTGAGCTCTATTGAATTCTTAAAGACGGAACAAATTGCTAGAGTAATCAGTTGCTCCATGTGACCATTCTATGTCTTGCATTTCGTGTTCCCTTGGTTTTTGTTCTTGTCTAGTGGCACGTTAAGGGATTAAATTGAAGCTTTCCTTGCTTTTTCTTTTTTGTTAACTCCAAACATAACAATGAGTCTGTACTTTTGTCCAGTTGGTTTAGAATGAAAACTGGCTGATAGGTTTCCTTAAATTTCCACCCTTTGTCATTCCAGTCATGCTTGAGGATTTAGAAGTCGAATAGCAAGGAAGTGCGATTAACAGAGAGATTAATGCAGCTATTTCATACATTGCAGGTGTGCATAAAACAAAAGTACACTGCCAACAGTCAAGATGAAAGTGCAGAAGAGCATAAAAGGAAGGTGGTGGTCAACTATCTTGTACAATTCGGGAGAAGTTTGTGAGTATTTCATTCATGATGTCATCTGAGTCATCTCTATATAATAGACAGGGATCTGGAGGATTAGATTTTCGGGATAAGAGATTGTTAGAAGAAATAGAGCTTTTCTTTGATACGTTTACAGTAACAATGCAGCTAAGAAAAGCATATTAGTGGTTCAAAGAGTGAAAGCACCTGCAAGCCTTTGTGATCATTGATTGCGTGAATAGCTGAAAAATGCATTGGAAGGGGCTGAATTTTTTTATAATCTTTGATTCTTGTCAAGAAAGTTTGCGACTTTAATGGTTATCGTGTTAGACACTGTAACCTTGGTTCCCATCTAACCAGATTTTAGAGCTTGGAGTTAAGAGACAAAATCAGACAGACAGTTTATAATTTGAGCTTGGAAGTTAAGAGACAAAATATTCTTTCATTGCTATAATTTGAAAATATATAGACACAGACAGTGGAAATGTCTACAAGACAGTAGACTTACTCATTAGCACTTGTACATTCCGCAGCCTCTTCCTATGTGTAAAAATCCTAATTACTTGAAGCTATCTATCTATCCATATACTCTTAGCTTAATAGTCTCCAATACTCTTAGCAATTCAGAAATTAACATCTCAAAGTCCTCGTCGTTTTGAAGTTATCATCAATGACAACATTTCTCTCCATCTCTTCGAGGGCAAGCCGAGCAGCTTCTCTATCTCGTTGCCGTTGCTCCTTGATGTACTCATTGGCTTTCATCATCTCGGAAGCCCTAAACTTCTTGATCTCATCTTCGGTGTTTTCAAGACCATTAGAGCCACTGTAAAGAACCTCTTGTTTGGCTTTGAAGATGGTACCAGCAAACCGTGCCTTCAGCATTGCAAACCCGAGCAGCCCTTCGTGGCGACAGATTAATCTCATCGGATGTTGTGGTTGCGTTTGAAAGAACGGAATCGGAATCGGAATCGGAATCGGAAGCGGAGGAACGTGGACGCTTGAAAGAACGGGCGGAATTGGGTTTTGCATAGACCTTGTGGTTGCGATTGTTCAAAGAATTCAGATTAAGCTTCAACTCTTCAAGCCTCATTGTCACCAAACCAATTAAATCAACACAAACTATAAACGAAAAAGAAAAATTGAACAAGTAAATTGCGTGGTTTTCAGTTTCTGCCAAGTGGGTTTTGGCCAAGAGCGACGCGTGTGATTGAGAATCAGAATGGGAATGAGAGTGAGAGAGAAAGAAAGAGAGAGAGATTAGGGTTATATGGATTTGGGGATTTAAGGTTTACAACAAACGGCTATATTTCTTCTCAATTCATTCTCTTCTTCATTTCTCTCGCAAACCAGTTTCGTAGCTTTCACGTCTCTAGTCCTCACTGCCCACTGCCCACTGCCCAGCCTAAGTAAACCGCGTTTCGTCTATATTTACACTTTTGCCCTCTCTTCTTTGCAACGATTATGTTTCAAACTTCTCGCGCCAATTTGCTTCATTCCACGCAACTACTAAGCCTAATTCACAATTTTACCCTTTCTTAAAAAATAAAAAATAAAAATTGTTTGCCACTTATTTTACTTTACATCCTTTTTTTTTTCCCCCTTTATAAAAGGGGTACGTTGAATTTATTTATTTATCCTTAAGAAATAGGAGTTCAAATAGTCATATCCTTCTCAATATAGTAAAATGTTACGAGGGTTTATGAGTGATGGCAGGACTTTTTTTTATCCTTACTTAAGTTACGTGATATTTATTTTGCATCCTTACTTTACATCAACGAGTTTTCGAAGTTCTTGTTTGCGCACTTCCACCCATTTGCCATGGCAAAGGGCAATGGTAAGGCAAGGGCTGTTACTATTCACGTGAATAGTGCCAGCCCTTGCAAAAGGCTTATTGTGTTTTTACCCATTGCCATGGCAAGGGGCAAATACAAGTCACTCTATTATATATTTTTTTAAACTGAGAAAATTCAAGTTTTAAAATTTGGTAGGTATTTATAGAAAATAATTTCAGATTTTTTGGGTATTTTTTACAAATATTTCGATTTTTTTAGCAAAAAAATTGGAAGCCAACATAAAAAATTGCCCAAAGGTAGGCCCACCTTAGTGGTGAAATGAGATGGAGGCCTCTCTCTCCCATGTGCCAGATAACCATTTCCCATGCATGGACTTACCAAACATGGGAAAGCAATTAATTCCCTATCCCCAAGCCTCCTATCCCATGAACCAAACGCAACCTAAGTGGTGTGTGTTACACAATGTTGCAACAAAAGACAGTCAAACAACATCCCAAATATACATTAGAACTGGCATCCACCAGAAAGTTGACACAACTTCAAAGTCTTCTTTTTTAAAACAAAGCGATAATCCACGATAAACTAATCTAAACTGCGAGGAGTGGGATTAAACTTGGGTGTAGAGTGGGGAGCACATCCGCTCTAGCCAACTTAACTAAGCCCATGTCTACAACCTCAAAGCCAATAAGGGTTAGTTCAGTTGGTAAGGTCCATGCAATGTGTGTTGGCCCACTAGTGTTCGAGTCTCACTGACAGCAGTCCTTATTGGTGTGCGATTTGTAATTTTCTACATAAATCTATAACGATGGCAGCTGGCAGTTGGCAGTTGGGTGTCACGTGTAAGTCCTTCCGACTTGAGGTTGTGGATCTGCCCTAACACTGGTGGAGAGAGTAGCCAATCTCCCCTAAAATTTTGTTCATCACGAATAAAAAAAAAAAAATTTAATAAAAATTAGGGATAGAAACCTTAAACCCTCACCTAAAGTTAGAAATACTAGGAATTATAATTAGAGTCTAAAAACAAAAATAAAAAATTTCCCAAAATGCATCTTCGATTATGATTTTCTTCAGTATGCTCTACATATCGAAATTTTTTAACCCTGGTACTATTAGTAGTGAATCACATATTTTCATATTTGTAGATTGTGTGCTCATGTTTTTCACGTGGGTTTTAGTCTCTTCGCATCCATGGTTTGTATCAAGCTACACATCCCCAATAGTTAAAGAACGACAACGAACATAACGCAATGTCAACACGTATTCCCAAAATTGATTTCAAAAACTTATTATAGAATATAACTCTTAAAAGATGACTAAAAAAAATTTAGACATAACTTGCCTCCTCGGTTCTAGATTTTATCCAACGCAAACTCCATATTCCCTACATTCAATATACAACAACCATGGAGAGTAATGTTCAACTTTTTAAATTGTTTATTGTCTTCCTCTATGTTCTTTGTATTTTTTCTGGTTGGTTATTTATATTGGTTTCGATCGGTATCCATCAAATCATTAAAAATAAAATGCATGTTACCACTTGGTATACAATAGCATACGTGGTCGAATTTCCACCTACGTTTTGGTGTCGGATCTCTATCACTATCCTTTTTGCGGTTTCTTCATGTTTGAAATAAGTCGCATACTTTTTGGGTTTTCTATGTAGTTTTCACATCTCATTTTATAAGAGTGCTTCACCTCTCCTTTGTGAGAGCCATCCACACCTCTCTTCTATGAGAGTTTTATTTGTATTGTTGTGGCGTTTTTTCAAGCACTCTTAGTTCAATTGCCTATGCTTGAGTTTCTTCGATCTTGCGTGATCGTATGTTATATCGCTCCGGTATTATAATCGCCCTTTGTGACTAGTTTGTATTGGCCCTTTTTGGCTAGTGGTTTTTTGGCTGAATTATAATTACAATCCCAAAATTTCTCAACCAAAATAAAAACATACGCAGAAAAGAAAGGGAAAAAAGGTTGAGTGCTATAATTAGTTGTTAAACTATGACGTATTGCCCAAAAAAAAAAAACCCCCATTACTCTTCGAGTCTTACTCAATTCATAAAAATCCATAACTCACTCAATCAATGAATCCCACCCAAATTGACTCCCGTTGTCATGGACCCTATTGGTCTTCCTAGAGCAATGGCGGAATCAGGATTTCTAGGGGTATATATGGTAAAAGGGTTAATTACTGTAGACGTCCTTGAACTATGGCCCCAGTTGCAATTGGGTCCGTGAACTAATTTTTGAGGCAATGAAATCCTTTAATTAGACAATCAGTTGCAATTAGGTCCTGCCGTCCAACTCTGCCAAATTATCCGTCAAAATGAGGGGTAAAAGCGTCGTTTCGAGTCTTGAACAAATATATCTTAAAGAATAAAAACTAGAACAAGAACAGTGAAACCAAACGCAGAAAAAGGCACCCCCATCTCATCTTCCCCAACCCCCATCCCGACCTCCCCTTCCCCATACCCACCTCCGATGCTCTTTTTTTTTTTTTTTTCTGCCCTTATTTTCTAAGGAAGATCATAAAAATAAAAAATAAAAGGAAAGAAAAGTTTTAAAATAATTAATTTAAATATATAAAAAATGTAACAATAATCCCCACCATTAATCCTGACCAAACCACTCAGCCGTCACCAACCCTACCCCTAAACGCAGCATCTCTGTCGCCCCCATCCTTCTTCCTCTTCCTTCTTCTTCTCTTCCACCATCCCCACCTTCGTTCCCAACACCCATTTCTTCTTCAGACTTCCACACTCATCACACCACCCTTCAACTTCACTTCCCTCATTATCAGAGCCTCATCATCTTCCCCATCCTCAACCAAGCACCTCAACAAAACCCCCAAAATACAAAATCCGACACACCCAAACAGGGACGGACCCAGGATTTCAAAGTGGCGTGGGCTAAATTTACCTTACATACAAACCTATAGAAAACTTGACAGTAAGATTGAATTTCATTGATAACAAAAAAATACACGGGGGACATAATGAGTCTTACTCCTCAAAATGCATCTAATGCAAAATACAAATACAAATAACACTTATATAAAGTATAACCTATTGAATAATATATAGAAGATGTAAACATATAAACTAACAAAATCCCTAATTGATAATTCATAAGTCTCAATTGTAAATCCCATTGGGGTTAGTTTGTATCTTTATTAGTGAGACGTGGTGTAGTGCAGGTTTGTTAATGAGATTTTATTGTGTGTGGGGTTAGTTTTAATTTTTTTTATTGTTATTAACTTATTGGTCAGACATGCGGGGTAGGTTTCTTAATGGAATTTTAATTGGCTGGAATGGGGATGTCAAGTGGGCTGGACTGTGGTATTATTTTAGCCTACAACAAATAAACTCACCTAGGCTACAGCCCAGGTTAGCCTGGGTGTAGGACCGTGCCTGCACCCAAATATGCCCTGTCCCCACTATGTCGTCTCTCTCTCTCTCTCTCTCCCCACCATATCTAAGATAGAGAGTGAGAGAGCGAGAGACAATCAAGGCCCCACCCGACCCATCCATCTCCAACACGCAGGCTCCATTCCTATTTTCTTGAATGTCGTTTGATCTCAACCTGTTGCTGCCCTCGATGATGGACGACCTCGATCCACCCCTTTCTGCCTCTAATTACCGTATGGATCTCAATAATGCTCCCTCTTTTTCCTTTTTTTTTTTTTTTTTTTTTTTTCTGCCCTTATTTTCTAAGGAAGATCATTATAAAAATAAATTATAAAATAAAAAAAAAATCTAGTACTTGGTGGTTGAGAAGAAGAATTTGAGTTTTTTCTTTTTGTTTCTTCTTGTTTTGTTTTAATTCTACCTTGTTAGAATATTATGGTGTAGAAATAGCATCTGGGTTTTCATCTTCGACTTGATGGGTTTTAATTCCCCCACTCTCCAACGAAAACTCGAATATACCCCTCACAACAAGAGCACGTGCCATTCACACGGTCAAACTCGACAGATTCTGTTACGGCAGGACTTAATTGCAACTGTTTGTCCAATTAAAGGATGTAATTGTTAGGAAAAAAGTTCACGGACCCAATTGCAACTGGGGGCAAAGTTCAGGGACGTCTACAGTAATTAACCCTATGGTAAAATATATATATATATATTTGGTATGGAAGATCTATATAAACAATGAGACCCAAAAATAAAACATATATCATTAGTAATATATAAACAAGAAAAATAGAGAGAATATATAAAAAGAAAAGCCAAAGGAGATAGAAGAAAGAAATTACAAAGAAGAAAGAGAAAGAAAAGAAGAAAAATGAAAGAGAAGACAAAAATGACAAAGAATAAACAAAAACAAAACAAAAGAGAAAGGGGAAGGAAGGAGGAACCCATTTCGAGAAAAAGGAAGGAAGACAATGTTTTGGGCTTGTTTTTTTATTTCTTTGGTCGGAGTTTTGATTGTGCTTAATAGAGACCAGTGGGCTAACTTGTGGAGAGTCTTGGCTGATTTCTAACTTAGCTATATTAAATTGCACATATAGGCCTAGAGCTGTGCTGGAGCCCACCCCAGCCACTCCTTAGTTCCGCCCTTGTCCTGGAGTACTTTTGAATATCCTGCTGTCATGGTTGTGGTTATTGCCTACATCAAGAGAATATAATTATACGATTGTTTGTATCCAATGGAATCTGCGACTTGTTAATTATATAATATAAGGAGACTTACGTTATCATTCACATACCATTTCATGTTTTTGAAATTAAGTAATAGCTACTTGGCAAATATGGGCTTAGCTAAGTTGGCTAGAGTGGATGTGCTCCGCACTCTACACCCAAGTTCGAATCTCCCTCCCCGTAGTTTAGATCAAAATAGAATATCACTTGTATCGAAAAAATAAAAGAGTGAGACCTACTTGACTTCGTTTCTACACATAACATCTCGTTAAAATTCTATCTATAACACTTCAAAATAAAAAAGTGTTTCTACAAGCCAATAGGGTCCAAGGTGGAGATGATTATCTTATAAATAGGGCAATGAGCAGGCATCAAACTCACTGCACGACATTAATTACAAGCCTTAAGCATAAGTAATTAGCTCTAAGCTCGCCTCCAAATCCAAGTGCTAATTCTTGATTAGTCTTGATCATCATGCTACGCATGGAGTGTGATTGGACCCGTTACTAGGCCTCATGTGCCCTTGCTGACAATGCAATATGTTTGCCCGCAGCCTGATGTATACCTAAGAAAATCATATTAGTGGTTCACAGAGTGAAAGCACTGCATTGCCATTGTGATCATTGATTGCATGAATAGCTGAAAATGAAAATGCACCGGAAAAGGCTGACTTTTTTATAATCTTTGATTCTTGTCCAAGAAAGTTTGCGCCTTTACGGTTTTCGTGTTAGACACTGTAACCTTGGTTCTCATCTAACCAAGATTGTCAATTTTCAAATTACCCCCACCAAAGTTTTGATCCCTTGGCTTATCTGCATCTTCACCACCTTCAAAAAGCCATGCTACTGATTTCCTCTATTCTTTCTTCCTTCAGGATGAGAGCCATGGTTGCCCGCTCTTGTGAAAACCCCATTGCCACAAGCTGTTGGGCAAGTGCTTCTAGCTTTCTTGACATGAGTTAACCACTACATTGTTCATGCAACTCCTGAGCTCGCCGCTCTTTCTGTCGCTGATGCTTCTCTCATTCTTCTGACGGATTTCTCTCGCTTGTCATTATCAGCTGCCGGTACTGCTTCCTGCTTGGTAGGAGGATAAGATGCCTTGTCTTTATGGTCTTCCGACTCACCTGACCAGCTACCATTATTGGAAACAGAACCATACTCAGCTCCAGGGGCAACCGAGCCCCCAGAATGGTCATCTGTTTCATCTATGTTGCGGAAACGACTATGACTGTGAAGAGGTGATGCAGAGGGTGTTGGTGACAATTCAAGGGTATGGAATGTTCCTAAAAGGGATTGTATGCGCTAGCTGGGATCCCAGTACTTGCATTAGCAGGCCCCGTTGAAGGCATTAAAGAAGGTGTCTGGGCTTATTATGAGAGTCAGAGCCAGTCAAATATTTAAGTCCATGGAGACTGGAGTAACCTGACATATCTGAATTTGAGGGATTTGGTTAGTCATGATATATTTTCTTTAATCACTTTCTAATTTATGCAAAAATTAAAATGAAATCCTGGAAATAATATGTTTTCAGTTTTTACCGACTGGTATTTGACTATGTAAACCAATTTCACTTGAATATGGGCAGCAAGTGCTCTGCAGCCGGGAGAAACGGAGTATTAATAAACTATGCATGAAACGGTGATGATGGAAAATAATATGAAAACTGCCCGTTCAAGTCCAACCAAACCGTTCTATTATTAGTTCGTCCATGATTTTAGACTGAGTAATCGACTCAATCCGGACCACACCCACCTCTACTCGATCGTAACAGAATGCCCCCTGGAAAGCAACATAAAAAAATTGTCCAAAGGTAGTGCCCACCTTAGTGGTGAAATGAGATGGAGGCCTCTCTCTCACATTACATGATCTTGAAATTATCACAATAATGGAATGTTGGAAATTATCACATTTATAGGATGAAACAAATTAAATGATCACATGTACAGGATGGAACAAAGTAGTTAGGTGTTAACTGAAGTTTATATAAGAGAGAAGCACACAATAAACAATTGACAAGAGAAACACACATTAACAATTGACATCAAATTATAAGTTGCTCAGCACACTACATTTTTACAATAACTCGTAGATTGCAAATTTGAGTTTCTTCATAGTTAAGTGATACTCTTTTCTATACTTTTGGTGAAATTACCATTAAATGTCATATAGCATTATTTAGTTCTATACTTTTTGTGATGAATTACCATTAAAATAAGGCATGGTTGATGCCTTAGTTTGTGTCTTTGCCCTGTTCTTGATCATACCATTAAAATAAGGGCATAATTGAAATCTAATGTTTTTATTTCCTTGCTTGCAGATGGGAGATTGCATGCTGTGTGACTATCAATCTGGTGAATCAAGATGACTTGAGGAAACATGTGGAATTAAGGCATACAGACTCCCAATGTACCGATGCTACCTTTGTTCTAAAGAATTCGACAAAAAGAATGGGCTTGTGTCCATGGCGAGGACAAACACAGAAAAGAGTTTGAGGGGCAATTCATCTGCAATCCCTTTGGAAGGTATATTTTACAAGGAAGGACAAGGATTTGCATCTTGTACTAACGATCGTGGATCTCGTAGTGGCGATAAGGATCATGGATGTTGTAGTCTAATATGCTATGCTTGAGATCATATGTGCTCTTCTCTTTTTAGTTTAAGTGTGTTTTAGGCGGTGTGTATGGTGGTGTTCTAGTCATTATGGAGTTGTTTATGTGGTCGTGGGTTCTCTATAAGAATGGTGTCAGTTAATGGTGGTGTTTTATATTTTCACACAAAAGGAAGATGTTTTATATTTATGTGGATCTTAAATGTTAATTTTATTTAGTTTGTTTATGAGGAGCAAGTTTGGATATCAATTTAGTTCCTTAAACTTTTTTTTTAATTTACAGTAAATGAAAAAAATTACACAAACAACATTAATTAGAGTAAAGTTGCATAGAGTCAATTACAAATTCTTACAAACTTTAACAGACGGTACAAACAGTAAACATAGTAAAATTAAAACCCAATGCAGATTTTAGAGAAGAAAAAGTGATTAAATGGCTTGAAGTCAATAAGAAATACTGACAAATATATATTTACAACTGAAAAGTTGGCAACACCCAATATGTGACGCAAATGGTTTTATTAGGGGCGGTCCTCAATGCGGTGATGTTATCCTTTGAAAATCTTAGCATCTGGGGTCCAGCTTGTGCAGAAACAAGAAGAAGAAAGCAAGAGAGAAAAGACTGAACTCGGGGAAAGGAAGAAGGAAACTTAAAAAAGATATCCAATCTGGAAAGCGTTGAAATCATCCCACGGTCAAAAACAGAGATCCGTAAATTGACAACAACTAGTTTCGAACCCGCTTAAAGACCCCAATCGTCATCTCTCCCCACCTGGTCTGTCGCAATGTCCTTGCCGATTGGTATCTGTATTATATTTATATGGTAAATTTATTTAAGAGAGAAAAGCCATTGGACTTGCTCAATCAAAGAAATTATCATATATAAAACATATAATTTAATACACTTACACATATTGCTAATATTTTTTTACTATACATATATAATTTTGTTATGTACTTACTTAATCCCTCTTATTTATTTTATTTAATGAAGGGATTTATTATTGTTATGTATCTTTACCTTTGTTATTCTTACCTACATATAAATACATAAACCCCTTTTATTTACTTGCATATTCATTCATTTTTTAAGTTATAGTGTTGTTAATTCGCACTATACTTAACTTAAATCACTCAAACTCATCATACAAGGCGTTTTTTTTTTATAAACAAATTGTGTCAAAACATAGATGATTACTAATTGAAACATCTTCTAAAGTCTCATCACAAGTTTCTATGTTTTCTACCATTTTCCATCATTTTATTCAATTTTTATCGATATCGACATTTTGTCGATACTTCCGTGTTTTTGGACCACCGATATTTCTGAAACCCTCGGTATTAAATCCTTGTTTGGAACCACAACATTGCTTTTTTGGAATTTTTAATGCAAATATAGGACCTTGTCTTCCTTGACGTGTACAAACTCATGTCTCTCTTTTCTAGTATGAATCAAGAGCATTGGGTTGCCGTCTGGGCACGTATGAATTTTATTATGCTTTGCTATAGAATGCCATGATACAAAACAGTAAACATAGTAAAATTACAACTCAATGCAGAGTTTTAGAGAGGAAAAAGTGATTAAATGGCTTGGAAGTCAATAATAAATACTAACAAATACATATATATATATAAGTTGGCACACCCAATATGGAGGTTGCCTGGTCCTTCTCTATAAAAGCCTAGCATCTGGGGTATAAGGCTTTGAAAATCTTTGACTTTCACATTATACACACCAAAATCATGACGCAAATGGTTTTTATAAAATTCGGCTGATATCCTGAAACATTTGAAGCTAAGATAGATATTGAAAAGTTATCACCCAAAAAGATAGCAAAATAACCTTTGGTTTTTTTGTCAACCCACTTGTACTTGTCAAAATTCAATTCGGATATTCAAATTTAATATGCCTTTGGACCATCCACAATTCTTTATCATTTAAACCCACAAGGTATATCTTCTCTAACTGATCGGATTTCAATGCCTCGTGCAACCAATTGTTTATTGGAGATTGACTGAGTAGTAATATTAGAAGAAAAAAGTCCACCCCCTTCTTTAACATATAAACTTATCTTTAAAATTAACAACATCTTCAATAAAGCACAAACTTGCATGAAAGCTCTAGGAATTAAAAGGCACAAAGCCTTGTTAATATAGCCATTTTCTTCTTTGAGGAAGAAAAATGTGCTATCAAAATATAATCTTTACCTTTTAAAAACTTGACATAAATACCAATGATTTGTTTTTCCTATTATTGTTGACACTCACGAAACTTCAATCAAAGAAAAAACCAAACAAGGAGGTTTTTTTCACAATTCTCTTTCAAAGGACCTTGATATTCTTGAAGCAATTTCCCAAGAATATCACCATTTGATTTTTCACAGAGTATCTGATTATAAAGGTGATTTGCCATCAAACAAAACTTGATAGAAAAGGAAGGGAAGTCAGAACGGGAAGGTAGAAAACCAAATTGATTTGAGTCAAAACTTTCCTAAAAAGAGAAACTCCTAAATGAATTCTAACTGATCTGGAATCAAGGAAGATCATGAACTAAAATCACATCAGACATTAAAACAACGTTCATATTATAAGTGCATGAAAAATGACATGTCTTACCCTACAGATCAAATGTCTCAACGTGTTAAGTCACAATTCTGAAATTCGGGGGATTTTCTGAGGTATTTCAATTCTGCAGTTTATGGAATCAAGACATCAATTTTGCTTCAACCCTATAGCTAAATGACACTTCCAAACCAGACTAGGTTCTAGGAAATGCCAACACAATTTCATACCACACGCCACCTCATAAAATTTAATCTAAGAGATTTAACTTCACACATCATCCTCAAAATTAAAACTTTAATTACTCCTAATTAAAATGAAAAAAATGCCCTAACTGGACTAACAGAAAACTCAACGTTTATTAATTCTCCTGCTTCTTCGTCCTTTCTCTCCAATGTCTGCCCAAATTCTTAGCTCTCAAACAAGATTGTTCTTTCACTAATCTTCCCTATCAAAAGAAAAGAAAAGAAAACTTTCTTCCCATATGTGTCCATTGAGATGATGAAAGGTGGTTGCACTACTACAAAAAGGCAAAAGACGACGGAAATTCACTGTCGTGTATCCGGTTTTCAAACCGTCGTGAAATTGACCGACATCTTTTACAAAAGCAAACGACGACGATAAATCCCCGTCGTTGTTAAAACCAACAACGTCATTAACAAATAACAACCGACGTCTGTATATTGAAAAATGAGCCAAAAAAATTGTCAAGGATAAGAATAGACGACCAATTTTAACAAACAAACGTCGTTTAAAACTCAACACATGATGTATTTAACAGAACATGGCCGTAAAAAAGGGATACCACAACGAAAACTAAAACTCACAGCTGTTACATATACCTTTCACGACACATGATCAAACAGAACGTGAAATACAATTATGACGTCTTTTAAATAAACAACAGACGACGTTATTGATGCAGACTATGTCACCACTATTTATATAGCCGTCGTGAAATAGATTTTCCACTTCGTTTTTTCCATAAATGTTGACGTGGAAAAAGAGGTTAGGGTCATTACTTACGACGCATTTATTTCTACAGACGACGTTGTGTTTAAAGGACAACGTCGTCCGCAAATAAAAGACAGCCGTGTTTCCGAATTTATATGTCATCTTTAACAACATGACCGTCGTCTAATGTATCTGAGACGGCAAAGTTTGTCAATCAATCGCTGTGTAAAATGATTTAACGACATGATTTGAAAATAAAGGACGTGGAAAAGAGGTTATGGTCATTACTTACGACACATTTACTTCTACAGAGGATGTTGTGTTTGATGGACAACATCGTCCTCATATAAAAGGCAGCCGTGTTTCGGAATTTATACGTCATCTTTACCAAAATGACCATCGTCTACTATCTTGAGACGGCAAAGTTTTGTCAGTCAATCGCCGTGTAAAACCTTTTTAACGACATAAGCATAAAATAAACGACGCGGATATTTCTATATAACGTCGTTTCTATAAAAGATGACGTCCAAATAGCTCTTTACGTAGACAAATTTACCTATGGATTTCAAATACCGTCGTAAATTGTTTGTTTCCACTTCGTTTATGAGATAACAAGCGACGTGGTACAGATTTAAACGACAATTTTGAGTTGATACGGACGAGTTCATAATCTTAAGACGTCGTCTTTTGTAACGTTTAGGTTAGATATCTTGACGCGGAAGCCTTTTGTGGCCCTAAAAGACGACGTAGATTATATGTTGATGGTAATAGATATTTTTTAGACGTCGGTATTATGGGATTGGAGTCGTGTTATTTGTAATTACATGTCAGCTCTTTAGGCTTCTCCGACGTGATATCGTTAATAACTGTCTCACAATACCGTCATGGTTCTTCATTTTTAAGTTGCTTTTAGATGTTGGTAAATACATTGCGGTCATTGAATGCTCCAAAAACATCGTCGTTTTTGTAATCTTGAACCAGTATTTTTTGTACTGATTGTTTTGTGGCCAAAACCTGCATAATGATAGTGAAGAAAACACATTACAATTTATTACAAATTAATGTCATACACTGTCGTTTATGGCATAAGTAATTTCATAAATTACAAGAGCATCATTCAACCCATATATCTTCACACCCATCTCGAATATTTTGACTCCCAAACTCACCCACCAGTTCATCAAATGTGTCAACATTTGGCATCCCTCTAGTAAATGGCTCACACTCAATTCTCACATCACCTAAGACATCATCACCAATAACATCATTATATTCTCTATTAGGCATTGATAACACTGCTGACCAACCACGATGCATCGGGTCGTCAACAAAAAATACTTGTTTGACTTGAGAAGCCAAAACAAATTGGTCATTCCTATGTCCAATTTTACTCAAATCTACAAGGGTAAATCCAAGTTCGTCGACTGCAAGGCCAGAAGTACTATGTATCCAATCACACCTAAAGACTGGGATTGTAAACTTTTGGTAGTCAAGGTTCCAAATTTCTTGAATGACACCATAAAAACCCATATTTGAGACAATTGGGTTTTTATCCTTGGCACTAGCAACTTGCATGGTATGTGCAAGTAAATAAACTCCACTATTTTGAACTGACATCGGTTCCTTTGAAATTTATCGACGTCGATTCCTTTGAAATTATGCGTCGCTGACTATGAGTTAACACGGCGGCTGATTTTTAAACCGTCGTCTTTACTTTCTACGGCAGTGACTTCATAGTTGCAGTCGTTGTTTTTAGGTTCAAATTTTAACTCGGAATAAAACATTTTTAATAAGACGAGGCTTTTTTAATTTGGTGCGTCGTGTTTTAAAAATATCCATGCGGATCCCAGTTTTTTAGGTGTTTAAGTTATATATCTACGACGAGTTTCTATTACCATTGTCTTTTAAAACACAACGACGGTTTTTTTGATCTATCGTCGTTGTTTTCTGGTCGTCTTTTGCACTTTTTGTAGTAGTGTTGCATAAATCTCAATATGCAAGGAAGAAAGTTTAGACTTACGGTTATGCATAAGTCTAATTCCTGATGGTCCTGAATGTACGGAGGTTTTCAAGTGCCTGATTTGTCCCAGGTATAGTGGTGCTTCCCATACTTATTGATGGTTCTGCTAAAACCCAGGTTGCTAGCAGCTTATGTGTGCCCACATTAATTATTTGCGGATGTTATTAGCTTATGGCTTATAATGAAACATAACTTATTCAATTGTACATTTCTTTTTGTGATCTCTCTCATTGTTTGAATCAAACAAGTTGACATCGATGTGCTAAAGTGGAAGAATTTTTTTTTGTTCTTTTCAGGACTGGACATTTCTGATGGTGATATTTTGATTCTCAAACAACTCCATGATGAGGAAATGAAAAGACAAGAAATGTATAAGGTTGAGCAGTGGACTCTGCAACTGTTAGCGAGATATCCTAGCCCTATTAGGATATTTCCTTCTTATTCTATTAGGATTTTTATTTATTTCCTTTTGTATAGATATTATGTAATTAGGATTCCACTTATTTCCAAGTTTAACCCTACTAGGGTTTGTAACCTTGTATTATAAATACCTCCTTATGGAGAATGAAATATATCTGAAAATATTCTACCATATTTTTTGACTTGGCATTAGAGCCGACTTTCTGGTGACCTGTGTGTGTTGTGCCCACTCGTGTTCTACTGTGTGCCCTAATTTCTTTTAGCGTTCTTGTGCCCGTGCCTGTGCTGTGTTTGTCGTATCCGCTTTGTGTTGTGTTTTTCCGCTGCTATCATGGGTGATGATTCCAAAGTTGTGGTTGGTACTAGTGCGTCTACACCAAAGGAGGACCGTCCCTCACATGATTACTCTACCCCGATTACTTCTAACAAATTGGATGGCTCCAATTATGCTTCTTGGTCTTGTGGTGCGCATATTACGATTACTAATCGTCGTATGGCAAGTTGGATCAATGGGAAAAAGCATGCTCCGTCTCCAAATTCCACTGCCTACGTCGAATGGGAAGAAGATAATTGCAGCATTGTAATGGGAATCATTACGATTACTAGTCGTCGTGTGGCAAGTTGGATCTTCTGCTGGGTCTCGTCCTTCTGGCTCTACCCCTAGCTCTCTTGAAGGTCCTCCTAAATGTCAGCATTGTAATGGGAATCATTACTCTAAGAAGTGTTTTAAGGAGCATGGTTACCCTGATTGGTTTGCTAACTACAAAGCTCGTATGTACGGCCCCAAAGCCACCTGTACTATGACTCAAGATAAGGCCCATCCTCCGGCCCCATCTGCAAATCTGTGTGCTTCCGATACTATGCCAGGTATGGGTTCCACTACTTGGATAATTGACATTGGTGCTTCTGATCATATGACTTATAATGATAATATGTTTGATGAGTTGTCGCATAACCTTCATGACCCCTATATTACTAGTGCTAATGGTTTACCTTCCCTAGTTACCGGTGAAGGTACCATCCACCTCACTCCTTCTTTACCTCTGTCTCATGCACTCTTGGTTCCCAATATTCATTACAATTTGTTATTTGTTGGACGTTTACTTGATACACTTAACGCGTCTGCTACTTTCTATTCTACCCATTGTTTTTTCCAGGATCTCAGGACTCACGAGAAGATTGGGCATGGTAAACGGATAGGGGGGTTGTATTACTTACAGTTGCCGGCTGCAGCAGTTCGTGGTTATGTCGCTAATAAAGTTCCCAGTGGCAGTGTCAAAGACAAGCAACAACTTTGGCTATGGCATCGTCGCTTAGGACATCCGTCATTTGGTTATCTTAGACATTTGTTTCCTTCGTTATTTAGTTCGTGTGATGAGTCTAGCTTCAAATGTGAGACTTGTGTAATGGCCAAGAGCCACCGTATTGTTTTTTCCCTTAAGTAATGATAAAGCTGCTTTGCCTTTTGAGTTAGTACATTCTGATGTCTGGGGTCCTACTCGTGTGACTTCTCATGGTTTTCGTTGGTTTGTTACGTTTATTGATGATTGCACTTGCTTAACATGGGTGTATTTGATGAAGAATAAACATGATGTTGCCTCTATTCTCCCTGATTTTTGTGCTATGGTGTCTACTCAGTTTCATGCTCATGTTAAAGTATTTCGGACTGATAATGGCGGTGAATATGTGAATCATACCTTGACCCGGTTCTTTCGTGATCAAGGTATCATTCACCAATCTACCACTCCATTCACTCCTCAACAGAATGGCGTGTCTGAAAGGAAGAATCGTGATCAAGACCCCCCTCTGCCCTGCCATTGCCCCAATCAACTTGTGATAATGAGGTACTTTCTAGTGATGTGTCTATTTATTCATTGCCCCCACGCACTACCCGTGAGAAACCTAAAATACAATATCCCCCTGATATACATGCCAAATCCAAATATTCCATTAACCATTATATGTCAACTCATCATTTATCTAAGTCATATGCATCATATTTGTGTCAATTATCTAGTATATGTGTGCCAACTAAGTTGCAGGATGCTCTATCTGATCCAAAATGGGTAGATGCAATGCATATTGAGATGGAAGCCTTGAACAAGAATGCCACTTGGGAGTTAGTTCCATTACCAAAAGGGAAAAAGGCAGTTGGGTGCAGATGGGTGTTTACTTTGAAGCACAAAGCTGATGGTTCATTGACCGTTACAAGGCAAGATTGGTAGCAAAAAGGTATACTCAGACCTATGGAGTGGATTACACGGAGACTTTTGCTCCAGTAGCAAAGCTCAATACTGTTCGCGTACTCTTGTCCTTAGCTGCTAACCATGATTGGCTGCTGTTACAATTTGATGTCAAAAATGCATTCCTTCATGGTGACCTCAAGGAAGAAATATACATGGATTCTCCGCCGGGTATTCCTATGACCTCTAAGGAGGGTGTGGTGTGCAAGCTACGGAAATCATTGTATGGATTAAAGCAGTCTCCAAGAGCTTGGTTCGGGAGGTTTGCTGCATCTCTGGGAAAGTCTGGGTATGTACAAGTAACTCGGATCATACTTTGTTTCTAAGTCGCAGAGGTAAATTGATAGCTTTAATAATTTATGTTGATGATATAATTGTTACTGGAGATGATCATGTAGAAATACAGAGTCTTCAGAAATATCTTGCGTCTGAGTTTGAGATGAAATCATTAGGTGACTTGAAATGCTTTCTTGGGATTGAAGTTGCCCTATCTAAGCATGGTATTTTTTTGTCCCAAAGAAAGTATGTTTTGGACTTGCTTGTGGAAACTGGAATGTTGGATTGTAAACCCATTGATACTCCTAGTGAACAGAATCACAAGTTGGGGTTGTATCCTGATCAAGCTCCTACTGATAAGGAGCGCTATCAACGGCTTGTGGGAAAATTAATTTATTTGGCTCATACACGTCCTGATATTGCATATGCAGTGAGTGTAGTGAGTCGGTTTATGCACTCACCTAGTGAAGACCATATGGGTGCCGTGACACGTATTTTGAGATACCTCAAAGGCACTACTGGCAAAGGGTTAATATTTTCCAAGTATGGTAATACAGATGTGGAAGGGTACACAAATGTTGATTGGGCAGGTTCAGCTACAAATAGGCGCTCGACATCTGGGTATTTTATGTTTGTTGGTGGCAATCTTGTTACGTGGAGGAGCAAGAAACAAAAAGTGGTGTCTCGATCTAGTGCTGAGGCCGAGTATCGAGGAATGGCCCATGGTGTATGTGAGTTACTCTGGTTGAGGAGATTGTTGAAAGACCTTGGCTTTGGGCCTAAGAAACCCATGGATTTATATTGTGACAATACGGCTGCGATTGCAATTGCTCATAACCCTATACAACATGATCGTATGAAGCATGTGGAGGTTGATCGAAATTTCATTAAAGAAAAGTTGGATGCCGAGATTGTTTCCTTCCCGTTCATCAGTTTTGAGTATCAGTTAGCTGATGTTCTTACGAAAGTGGTTTCTACAAGTATCTTTCTCACCTCGCTTGACAAGTTGGGTATGCGTGACGTTTTTGCTCCAACTTGAGGGAGAGTGTTAGCGAGATATCCTAGCCCTATTAGGATTTCCTTCTTATTCTATTAGGATTTTTATTTATTTCATTTTGTATAGATATTATGAAATTAGGATTCCACTTATTTCCTAGTTTAACCCTACTAGGGTTTGTAACCTTGTATTATAAATACCTCCTTTCGGAGAATGAAATGTATCTGAAAATATTCTACCATATTGTTTAACTGCAACTACATAAGGAGTTTGAGAATTTGAGGTTGGAGATCCCATGGTACACAGCGCAGTGGTTTTTACCCATCCTAGGTATCAAGGAAAAGTGGCACTTCAAGGGTAAGCCTATCTTAGATGAGCTCACAGGCGAAGTGAAAAACACGAAAGCTCTCCCCCGATTCGGAATGATGGGATAAAGGACTTTCCTTTCCACGAGGAGCTCAAGAAACATAAGGGTCATTTGAGACAGATTTTCGAATCTTAATTATCAACATATATACCTCTACGCCTTTTTTTCTCACCAACTCCTTTAGCGGGCACTCCTTCTTTAGAACACACATACTCCTTTCGTAGGATTTCATTAGTTTCTTTATTCTTCCTACTAGAATTGATTCTAACACTGAAACCAGCTTCCTTGGCATAATTATTGTAGAACTCATGAGCATCATCTAATGACTCAAATCCTTGGCCTGATTTTGGCTTGTGGTCATCTCTTAGTTGTGGTATGTAGATTTTGTCACACGAATCTGAATCTGAATTTAATCTATACTGTCCAAACCCTTCAGAATGACCATCTAATTCTTGCACCTTGTAATCCATCTTCATGATACAATTACAGTGAAAACAATAATAATAAAAATCATAAAAACCATAGAATAATATTTATAAAAGAAGAAACAAAGAAAATAAACAAAGAAAATAAATGAACAATTGTTTGCTGTATAATGAAAACGTTGGTCAAGAAATCATGACAGACAAATTGGTATACAAGTCAAAAAAACATAGAAATCATGATGGTCAAGATATTAAATATTATAATTCGAGTTAAAAAAAATAAAAATAGAAAAGCACTTACTTGAAGTTCGAAGTTGGAAGAATCAGTTCAGCTGTAAGGTTATGGTATTGATGTGTTGGGGCTGTCAATGTCAAAAAGATGTTGAGAAGATGGAGGCGTTGAACAATTAATTAAAGGTTCACAACCCCCAATTAAAATTTTCAATTAATCTATAGGTTATGATTGCATATGACCTGCCATTAAGGACAAAATTTATCAAGAGGGAGAGAGAGACGTACGGAGGGAAGAGAAGAAGAGAGAGAGAGAGAGAGAGAGAAGAAAGAGAAAGAAAGAAAATTAAAAAAGAAAGAGAGGGTGAGAGAAAAAGGTATGATAAGTTTGATAAAATATTAAATTAATTTAATAATCATTAAAGTGGCTGATTGTGCGTGAAACAAAAAACCAAACAGTTGATCTGCGCGTGGTTTTAAATTTTGTCTATTAGTACATATCAAAGCTGCTGAACCATTAGATTGATCTGACGTTTCACCTTTAGTATCCGCATTTTAATTAAAATCCAGTCATCCTGATGTGAGCAAAACTGTATATATATATATATATAGAAGTGGACTTCATAACATAGGAAGAATTTGATAAGAAAAATAATGCATATAAAGAGCTTTCAACGTTTTGTCTAGTTAACTCAAGCTTTTCCTTTCTAGTTTGAATAATCATGTGCCTTGAAGTTGCAATTAGGTGGTTCTTAGTTTATTTAGGAGTGCTCTTACTTTTGAGATGGATATGTATTGGGTAGAAGAAGAAATCACTTTGGTTCCTTTCTTCTCATCCAGAATCATACGTGGATGTATATCAAATATCAATAAATATATATATATATATATATATATATATATATATATATATATATATATATATATATATATATATATATGTATGCGTTATCCTCTGCTTGGAGGTGTTGTAATCATTACTACACAACTTTATTTTTAAATGTCTAATAAACACTCAACTATTGTTAACAATTTTATTTTTAAGTATGATTTGATTCAATTTGGTTTTAGATTACACACTCTTTTAGACTTGCAAAGCATGTTTAATAATCAAGAATCATAGTCAGACATTCCAATTAAACTGTTTGCTAATTGTCGAAAATTGGAATGAAAATAAAACTGATTCCCATCAAAACAGTAAGAGTGCTCCTAAACAAACCCCAAAATTAACTGAGTACAACCTATGATCTAAGTACACTCGAATATTTTAATCAAAATATAAAATTAACTGAGTATACCCTATTGAACTGCCAAAAATACTCATGGTACATCTTAATACACTCTATCACACAACACCCTAATACTTGTAGCATTACTTTACAGTTGACTCTCAGCTTGACTTTTTTAATAGTGTTTATAAATCTTTGACTTTTCATATGTATATATGCTTCTACTTTGTGTTTGCAAAGCTTTTACTTCATAAATTTGTGTTTTTGTCATCTGGGTTGTCACAAATTCATAATTTTTGTTTTTATTTTTCATTGATATACGAGTCGTATAATTTTGAGACTATTGGGTATAGTCACCAAGTTCTTGAATCACCATGTTGCAGAGTGCTGAAATTACGATGTACGACAACACAAACTATAGAGAATGTTTTGGTAAGAATTAATGACACAGTGGAAGTTATAAGTAAAAAGGTTCACGAATCCTTGATAAAATTATGGAACACACCAGAGATATGAGAAAAGCTCTCAATTTTCTATAGAATAATAATATGAAAGTTAACAAAATACAATCCTAAAAATTGTTTAAATAGTCTCTGCAAACCTTAATGAAATAGGTAATAGAAAAGGAAAAGGAAAGAAACTCTAAAAAGGAAAAGGAAAAAACTATTAAAATAATTAAAATGACTAAATGCTGTTGTGAAGCCTCCTAACGTCCCCTTCTAGCCCTACGTCAATTAATGACAAAAAAGAGAGGGGGAAACTCAAGCAATATTTTGATTAGGGTTGAATATAGTGAGTAGGATATACTTACTAAAATTATATTTGTTTTACAATTCCATATTTTTTATTTTGATCATTTTATATTAGGATAAATTAGTACTCAGTTAATTTTAAGATTTGTTTAGCAGCACTCAAACCGTAACTACTGTTAAGAATCGAAATGAAAATAAAATTGATACCATTAAAACCGTTTACTATTGTCAAGAATCGGAGTCAAAACCAATTTGATTACCAAAATGCCGTTGCACAAACCAAATTGGTGCAACTACTTACACAAATTTTCAACTCACAAATTAAACCGATTTTTTTTTTTTTGGTAACTGAATAATTCCATTAGGCACCCGCCAAAAAGAAAGGGAAAGAACCCAAACAGACAAAACAGCAAAACAGGCTCAAACAGAAACAGAGCCAGGAAATCAGCACTGAAAAAACTAGCAAAAAACGCCCAAGAGAGAGCCATAAAAACAGAGTTAGATCATAGCCATAGCAAGACAGCAAAGCTTCTTCAGACGCATCGCAGAGGCAACAGGCGTCAATATGGTCAGGATCCAAAACAGCAGTCGCGGACAGTTACGGAGGACATGGAAGTCCATCCCGAGAGAGAACATGAACTAGAGAGGATGGGGGTCGATCGACCCAAACTTCCGTACCCATCCCTCGGATTGCAAACGCCGCCGCTGCATCAGCCACAGCATTGGCTTCTCTAGGGACCCACTCCCAGCGAACACTAGTAAAATTCGATTTAGTTTGTTTGGCAGGTTTGAACAGTACTTGGGCCTTTTTTTCCCACAGTTACGCTAGTGTGATAAAACTCGAAATTCTCTGGCGCCAAAATTCAAACACTTTCGCATCACACACTCGCAAAATGTAGTTGGAGGACTCGCTTCCGCTCTCTGCGCTTCCGCTGATGCTTCGCTCTGAGCTGACTTCGTCGCTAGGGTTTCCGATCGCCTCTCGTCCGATCCGTTGGCCTTGAATCGCCGTCCAGATTATATGGTACTTCCATCCTCCGCATTTATCAATTCTCCACTTGTTGATTTGTGAATTTCGGAATCGATTTTGAGATTTAGATTAAAATTTGCTGTAATGATTTCTTTTTTCTATTTTCTTCTTGAGAAAATGTGGGAAAGTGTTATGAATGTTTATGTTTTTGGTAATCAAACAGTGCATGAGTGGTTAAGGTTGGACGAATTTGGTGAAATCGAACCTGATTCTCATATTGAACCGGTGTTCATTTTTTTGTGAGATTATAAACCAATTTTGAGATTTTAGATAAATACTTTTGGTAATGCTTTATTTCCTATTTGATTCTTGAGAAAATGAAGGAAAACTGTTAAATGAATTTTGTATTTTTCAGTAATCAAACAATGTATAATCGAACTTTATTTCACTGTTTCTCATGGCTCGTTAATTAATCATTAGGTAGAGGCCTAGATTAGACTTTATTTCACTGTTTCTCATCGTTAATTAATCATTAGGTAGAGGCCTAGAAACTCTAAATGAAAACCAAATTACAAGTTTAGTCCTGTTTGAGATTTTAAGTGAAAATGAATGGGATTTGCCTTGTGCAAGAATTCATCCAATAGCATTGAAATGGTTGTTTCAACAAGAGAAAATCAGCAGGCCATTGTCTTATCATCTGCAGAAATTTTGTGGAAGGAATATAGCAAATGGCTCTGACATCATCGTCCATGGAAAGAAGAGTGTCATGTAGTAAATGTTAATTCAATTGCAGAGTTAATGGCAGGAGCAATACTTCTTTGTTCTTATTGATAGGAATTCTGGAGAAAAGAAGGCCAACAGCATGACATAATTTCTGAAGTGAATCTCATGGGAAATATTATTGACATATTTCCTACTGTTTCATACCAGGGATGCTTGCGTGGTATTGGGAATGCCTTCCACAATCTTTACTGCAAATCAACATACACAGAGTCCCCCAGATATCACAGCCGTCTTAGTTTTAATTTTTAAACTTTATGCTCAGTGCACCATGGAACTCTTTCTCATGAAGACTCTTGGCTTGCAGCGACTATGGCGGTGAGTAACTTAATTTGGCTTTGCATGCTGCCACAGGAATTTAATCAGAAAGGTTGTCTTCTTTTGTAGTTAATAATTATCACTACGAGCTGCAGACGGGTGGTATCATGAATGTCTCTTAGTAATTGGCATTTTTTTTCCTTAATTTTTAACCATTCTGCGAATCAAGTGCTCATAGTAGGTTTAAAACCATTATTTTCAGGTTTTAGAAGGTGTGGAGAAGTCTTAATATTGGTGCTTCTTATAAATTACTGCTCGTTAATAAGGTTAGTTCATCCTATTAAATTCAACCAACCATATACAATTGCATTTTTCTTTTGAATCTACTGCCACATAGGATGCAGCCAATTTCCTCTATTTGAATCTGCTGCCATGACCTATGCAGACTAATGCATTTTGGATCTCTTTTGGTTGCTTCATCATACCTGTTGGAGTTGTTTACCAGAATATCTAATCAGAGGAATAGAACTAGGGAGGAAATGATATGCACCATGGAGTACCTGTAGTGGCTGTCCTAGAAGGCCTAATTCTCTACAGTGCCTCATAGTGGCTATGAATTGTGGCCTCTGCCTATCAATGATCTTGGGGTGGGAATTTCCGATGCACGGGACAAATGTGAGTTCAAAGAATTATTGGAGTTGGATGATTGTTGAAAACCTTGTAAGTGTCTCTAGCAGTCCTATGCTTAGCATCAAAATCTTTCAATAATCTTCACAAGCCTACAAATCATGTAACAGTCACATTGTTAAAACTGCATAAGGTTCCTGAGTGGATGAGATCCGTATTTGATGATTCTTGCACCAAATTATTTGAGCACACAAATTCTACTTTTATTTTGAGCTCTATTGAATTCTTAAAGATGGAACAAATTGCTAGTGTAAGGGATTAAATTGAAGCTTTCCTTGCTTTTCTTTTTTCGTTAAACTCCAAACGTAACAATGAGTCAGTGTACTTTTGTCCAGTTGGTTTTAGAATGAAAACTGGCTGATAGGTTTCCTTAAATTTCCACCCTTTGTCATTCCAGTCATGCTTGAGGATTTAGAAGTCTAATAGCAAGGAAGTGCGATTAACAGAGAGTTAATGCAGCTATTTTATACATTGCAGGTGTGCATAAAACAAAAGTACACTGCCAACAGTCAAGATGAAAGTGCAGAAGAGCATAAAAGGAAGGTGGTGGTCACTATCCTGTACAATTCGGGAGAAGTTTGTGAGTATTTCATTCATGATGTCATCTGAGTCATCTCTATTTACTAGACAGGTATTCTGGAGGATTAGATTTTCGGGATAAGAGATTGTTAGAAGAAATAGAGCTTTTCTTTAATACTTTTACAGTAACAGATGGCTAAGAAAATCGTATTGGTGGTTCACAGAGTGAAAGCACCTGCAGTTATTGCCTTTGTGATCATTGATCGCATGAATAGCTGAAAACTGAAAATACATTGGAAAGGGCTGACTTTTTTTTATAATCTTTGATTCTTGTCAAGAAAGTTTGCGCCTTTAACGGTTATCGTGTTAGACACTGTAACCTTGGTTCCCATCTAACCTAGATTGACTGAACTGTTTTGTTTGAAGTTACTTTCAACTGTTTATAGGACACTGTCAAAGACTTGTAATCAAGTTGAAATGATGGAGTCAGTTAGTTAGTCCCTCCAAAATTCAAATCCGACAGACAGTTTATAGTTTGAACTTGGAAGTTAAGAGCAAAATATTCTTTCATTGCTATAATTTGAAAATATACAGACACAGACGGTGGAAATATCTACAAGACAGTAGACTTACTCTTTAGCACTTTGTACATGCTGCAGCCTCTTCGTGTGTGTAAAAATCCTAATTACTTGAAGCTATCTCTCTATCCATATACTCTTAGCTTAACAGTCTCCAATACTCTTAGCAATTGGCGCCAGAAATTAACATCTCAATGTCTCTCATCGTTTTGAAGTTATCATCAATCCTTACAAACTTTTAACAGACGTTACAAAACAATACACATAGTAAAATTAAAACCCAATGCAGATTTTTAGAGAAGAAAAATTGATTACATGGCTTGAAGTCAATAAGAAATACTAACAAGGATATATATATTTTTACAACTGAAAAGTTGGCAACACCCAATATGGAGGTTGCTTGGTCTTCTCTATAAGAGCCTTAGCATCTGGGGTATAAGGCTTTGAAAATCTTTGACTCTCAACATTATACACACCAAAATCATGGCACAAACCGTTTTTGCTATAACCTACGTAACGATCATAATCACAATTGAAATATATACAATTCGGCTGGCATCCTGAAACATTTGAAGCCAAGACAGATATTGAATAGTTATCACCCAAAAAGATAGCAAAATAACCTATGGTTTTTTTGTCAACCCACTTGTACTTGTCAAAATTCAATTCGAATATTCTAAATTTCGTCGTCACACGACTGCCGTCTTCAAATTTAATATACCTTTGGACCATCCACAATTCTTTATCATTTAAAACCACAAGGTATGTCTTCTCTAACGGATCGGATTTCATGCCCTCTGCAACCAATTGTTTATTGGAGATTGGCTGAGTAGTAATATCAGAAGAAAAAAGTCCACCCCCTTGTTTAACAACATAAAACTTATCTTTAAAATGAACAACATCTTCAATAAAGCACAAACTTTCATCAATGTAAGTCCATGTTGTGTCTTTATTGAGTCTAATGAAAGCCAATTGACCTCTTCCCTCGTATATGACAACAACAATGCAATTGTTGGCATCCAATATTGGGTCGGCTGAGATTGTAGCCTTAATGACAAATTCGGCAATCACTGGTTTAAAACCACCTTTACCATCTAGTGGAGGAAGATCAATGATAGAATCGTCTCTCTTTTTCCTCCCTTTAACCCTTAAAAAGGGATTTATTAAGGTTATTACCAAATTAAGGTTCATAGCTATTAACCATCCTTTTGAAAAACCACAAAATCGCTTAGTCGGCAATTTTAATTGCAAATCAAGGAAATTGCCATCCATGACGTTGTATAAATTCCATGTACCTTTTTTGGCTGTGTGAATCAAAAGCATAGGAGGACGATGCCTTTTATTATGTTTTGCAACACAATACCATGACATACAAACAACACTAAACCGAATATAGTCTGGTTGTGGTTGTGTATAGTAAGGTGACACTAGTCTCTTTAAAATTGAGTCCAAAAGATACTCAGGCAAATTTGCCCAATCTGAGAAGAAGGAAAAAAAAAAAAAAAATCAATTGGAGAGACCATAGTTATGTGAAATACATATATAAATTACATATACAAAATTAAGAAAAAGTTTTTATGCACGAAACAAAACAAAATAATTGTTGACTTAATGCGTATTTTCAGTATATACACGTATTATATAATGGATGAATTGTAACACCACGTGATACCACGATACATATTGAATTGGGATATCATGTCATGTGGTGCATGTGAGTTTTGTATTAAGAAAAAAAGAACATGTGGGTTTATCTCATTTTTTTAAATAAAAAATCTAGAAATAATTGCAACATAAAAGAATCGCTCAATTTAAGTTTATGGAAAATTAGTAAAAAGTATTAAGCATATGCTAATATTTGCAATAGATGAAGAAATGTGTCAATACGAGAAGATGTAATGCATGTAAGCAAAATAACGCATGATTCATTATGATTTACAAACAATATGATTTTATGGTAAACCACCAAACGTTTAAAATTACAAAAGAAAGATTTAATATGCAAACACAATTGTTTATCTGAAAAAACATACCTGAACCCATAATTAAAAACCCGAACAGAGACTTGATGAATTTTTTAGGTCTTTTGAGTAGTGTATGCAGTATGAAACTGACATAATGTTTGTAAAGCCCTTATATAGGCAATTGAAAATTATGAATACAATTTTCGAAGATGAAATTATGTAGGTATCCAAATCAAATAGGGAATAGGATTTCATCTTTGATCATCTTAGGGTAGCGTTTGGTATCCTATTCAAATAGGCTAGCTAACATTATATTTTCTCTTACGATGTTGTTTTTGTCTACAGATAATAATAATTGGTTTTCTTTTTTCTTTTATCGTTGCCAGGAGGAAACCAAGATAATGTCAATCTAGAGAATTGGCTACGATGATCAAGTTCTTCTAGGCTCTTGCTGGAGGACATTGTGTGCATTCTTTTTTATTACCCATGTCCCTAATCTAGGTGGGTCCTAGATCGTGAGAAGAGTATAATTCATTAACATTTTAAATTGTTTTTATAATAATAAGTAGATTTAGATGTACTTCCAATTCCTACCTTATCCACTGGGCATTGGGCTGGAAATATGCATGGAATTCCGAGTCCAAAGGGACAGGCAAATATAAGGATGTACTTATTTGGAAGTTAAAAGCCAAAAATTCATAAAAATGACACCAGCTGGTTTCGAACCCAGCTTAACAACAACAATCCTGATCTCTCCTCCACCTGGTCTGTCGCAACGTCGTTGTCAATTTTGGTTTCTGTATTTTATTTATATGGTATCTTTATTTAAAGAGAAAAGCCAATGGACTTGCTCGATCAAAGAAGTTATCATATATAAAATATATAATTTAATAAACTTACACATATTGGTAATATTTTTACTATATACTAGAGCTTGTGCCAACTGGTTTTATTTTTTATTTTTTATTTTATTTTTAGAATTAAAAAAAGATAACATGGGTAATTATGTTCCATAAAAGTAGGACCTATTATCTGATTTTGTTTTTAATTTTAATTTTTTTTATATAAAAAAATGTGAATTTACCATATTATCCTCATTTAATTAATAATTTCAATTCTTAATGTTTGCATTAATCAAGGGCATTTTCTGGTACTTTTTCATATTAAAAAATAAATCAGATAATGGATTCTATTTTTATGGAACACAACTACCCATTATCTTTTTTTTAATTCTAAAATAAATTTTTAATTTTTTTAAAAAACCTCTCGCAGGCACGGAAGCGCGTGCAGAGAGGCTAGTATAGATAAAGCCCTTTTATTACTAAATATATATATTTATAATTTTGTTATGTATTTACTTAAATTCCTCTTATTTATTTATTTATTTATTTATTAAAAAGTTATTTATTGTTATGTATCTTTAGAGTCCGGTTTTCCTGTTACCCTTTTTCCTGTGCCTCCCTGTTTCCCCCTTATTCTTCTAACACCTGTCCTCTCTCTTAACATGAAACACAGCGCTGTCAACTTTGAATAAAATGAAAACTAAAATGACAAAATAAAATGAAAAGAAATATATTATAAAAAAAAAACAGAAACCCAACAACGACCCAAGCAAAAATGCAACAGCCGACCCTAACCCCCTACCCCCCCAGTCATCTCTCTCTCTCTCTCTCTCTCTCTCTCTCTCTCTCTCTCTCTCTCTCTCTCTCTTATGGTGAAGATTTGAATATGAAGGTTTTGAGAGGAAGCAGATTTGGAACAAGAAGCACGCACCTTTCGTCATCACACTCTCAACTCTCTCACTACTAAATCCCAAAACAAAAACCCCAAAACGTTGTGAGAACTAAGAACTATTTTAATTTTTTAATTTTTGGTATAAAGAACTATAAATTTCGTTTCCTCCTTAGTGATCTCGAGGCGCGATTGTTCTCAGGCTTTGTCTCGTTGATGATTGACCGATCAAAGTAACAAGTTTAAAGACATTAAAAAATCCAAAAGGAACAGAGAGAGCTATGGCAGTGGTTGATGATGCATTCAAAGTGGGAGAAGAGGTCGGGTTGAGTTTAGACTATCTTGATATGGTGCAGAAATTCAAAGAGAGAGAAAGGGAGGCTTGGGGCAGTGACGAGCAGAGGGGGCTGCCGCTGAGGTGTTGTAAGATCCCACATCGACCAACGAAGAGGGGGTTGATGTGCCTTATATGTACATGCCCGTATCCATCTAGCACGAGGCCTTTGGGGAGCTCACTGGCTTTGGAGTCGTGGGAACTCCGAAGTTAAGCGAGTTGAGAGCCAGAGCAATCCCAGGATGGGTGACCCGCTGGGAAGTTGGTCGTGAGCTCCCAGAAACAAAACCGTGAGGGCCAGAGAGGGGGGGCCCAAAGCGGACAATATCGTGCTACGGCGGAGCCGGTCCTGGGATGTGACAGGTGTGCTGTTTGCTGAGGGTTGCAGAGAAGATGAACAATTTTATTTTATTTTATTTAATAAAAGGGAAGATGAAGATGAACGAATTATTTGATAAAATTTTAATAAAATTGACATATTAAACAGAGTTAACCTTCCGTTAGTTAACAGGATACGTGTTAGAAAAATAAGAGGAAAACAAGGTGGGCACAGGGAAAAGGGAAACAGGAAAGTTGAACTCGTATCTTTACATTTGTTATTCTTAACCTACATAATAATATATAAACCCTTTTTATTACTTGCATATTATTCATTTTTTAAGTTACAGTGTTTGTTAGCTCGCACTATACTTAACTTAAATCACTCAAACTCATCATACAATGCATTTTTTTTCAAAAATAATTGTGTCAGAACAATAGATAATTGACTAATTGAACATATTCTAAAGTTTCATCACAAATTTCTATGTTTTTCTACCACTTTCCATCATTTTTATTCAATTTTATATCGATGTCAACTTTTTGTCGATATTTCCATCGATATTTTCGTGTTTTTGGACCATCGATATTTCTGAAACCCTCGATATTTAAATCCTTGCTTGGAACCACAACATTGCTTATTTGGAATTTTTAATTGCAAACATAGGACCTTGTCTTCCTCGATGTTGTACAGACTCCATGTACCACTTTTTCTAGTATGAATCAAGAGCATTGGGGTTGTCGTCTTGGCACATCTGACTTTTATTATGCTTTGCTATAGAATGCCATGATACACAAACAATGATGAATCACAAATAGTTTGATAGTAACATTAATTTCTCTAAAACTGAATCTAAAAGATTCTAAGATAAATTTGTCAATATGAGAAGACAAAAGAGAAGACATATATGTTCAATTAGAGCATAGTATTATGATGAACTAGATATCCTTATTCTTGACCAAATGTTTATGAGATACCAATTTAAATAATCCTTGTATAAATAATAATAACAAATTAATGGGACAATAAAAGATAAAATAAAAAACATGTTCATGCATCCTATGTAATTAATAAATAAATACACGTTTTAATTTGAAGTCTTTTTTGAGACCACCCGGCAACTGGCCAAAAAACAAACTACAAAGTTTTTTGTGTACTTTTCTTTTAAATGAATTAATGAATTATGATATTAGATAATCTGATAAATATTATAATCAAATTTAAAATAAATTTTTATTTATGTCTACATCAGTCCAACCTATACTTGTACCAAACAACGGACCCAGTGTAGTCTGGGCTAACCTAGATGTACTTACAAAAATGAATTGGAATTTTGAAAATAGATGCCATCTACTAAGCTAGTGTAAGATCCCACATCGACCAACGGAGAGGGGGTGATGTGCCTTATATGTACATGCCCGCCTCCATCTAGCATGAGGCCTTTTGGGAGCTCATTGGCTTTGGAGTCATGGAAACTCCGAAGTTAAGCGAGTTGGGGCCAGAGCAATCCCAGGATGGGTGACCCACTGGGAAGTTGCTCGTGAGCTCCCAAAAACAATACCGTGAGGGCAGAGAGGGGGGCCCAAAGCGGACAATATCGTGCTACGGCTGAGCCGATCCCGGATTGTGACAACTAGGGGAGGTTAAATTGGGTGTTTCTTGTTTTTCTTTTGGTCGAGAAAGTTTCATTAGAAACAGAGCATTACACCCGGTCAAAAGATAAAGACATTTAAACAAGGCCTAACAACATTACAAGCAAGCGGAATTCTATAGTGAAGGTGCCATATATGGATCCCTCATGTGTACACAAGATCATTTCAATAAACTTAAGTGAAGTTATTATTCAGATGAATTATGTGGCTAATATGAATGTCAACATCTATGGTTAATATAGGGCACCCTCACCATAAAACGACTCTTACAAGCAAAACAAATAGAAAAAAAGCCCACTAAGAGCAGCCCAAGACCATTGCAAACCCTAAAGCAGATAAAGAGCTTTCAACTTCTTGTCTAGTTAACTCAAGCTTTTCCTTTCTAGTTTGGTTTTAGATTACACACTCTTTTTAGACTTCCAGAGCATGTTTACTAATCAAGAATCAGAGTGAGACATTCCAATTAAACTGTTTACTAATTGTTGGAATCGAAATAAAAATAAAATTGATTCCCATCAAAATTATAACCATTGTCAAGAATCGAAATGAAAATAAAATGAATACCCATTAAAACCGTTTACTATTGTCAAAAATTGGAATCAAAACCAATTTGATTACCAAAATATATACCATTGCACAAAACAAATTCTATTTTGGTGCAACTACTTACACAATTTTTTCAAGTCAGAAATTAAACCGATGGGATTAATTTGTTTGGCTGGTTTGAACAGTACTTAGGCCCTATAGTGTGATAAATAAAACACGAAATTCTCTGGCGCCAAAATTCAAACACTTTCGCATCACACACTCGCAAAATGTAGTTGGAGGACTCTCTCTTCCTTCCACGGCGACCTCATCGCACGACAAGTCGTTGATCTCATTTCCGCACTCTGCGCTTCCGCTGATGCTTCGCTCTGAGCTGACTTCGTCGCTAGGGTTTCCGATTGCCTCTCGTCTGATCCGTTGGCCTTGAATCGCCGTCAGATTATATGGTATTTCCATCCTCCGCATTTATCAATTCTCTACTTGTTTATTTGTGCATTCGGAATCGATTTTGAGATTTAGATTAAAATTTGCAGTAATGATTTGTTTTTTCTGTTTGCTTCTTGAGAAAATGTAGGAAAGTGTTATGATTTTTTATGTTTTTAGGTAATCAAACAGTGCATGATTGGTTAAGGTTGGACGAATTTGGTGAAATCGAACTTGATTCATTTTCTTATATTGAACCTGTGTTCGTTTTTATTTTTATTTTTATTTTTTTTGGTGAATTATAAACCAATTTTGAGATTTTGGATAAATACTTTTGGTAATGCTTTATTTCCTATTTGATTCTTGAGAAAATGAAGGAAAACTGTGAAATTAATTTTGTATTTTTCAGTAATCAAACAATGTATGATTTCAGTATAATCGCACTTGATTTCACCGTTTCTCATGGCTCGTTAATTAATTGTGGTACAACTACAGTATAATTGAAGGATTGTTAATTAAAACCTGAAATTGCCTTATAATACAAAGGAGGATGAGTTAGTGTTCCATTGAGATCCTCGACTAGTTTGTCCTGTTTCTTTAGATTTAGATTTCTCTACCTTATGCAAGTTCCCAGTGAACACCAATCAGATTTTAGTGTATTTTAAGCACTGACAAGAATTTGAAACTCCAATTTTGGTATACCTGAAATTCTCTTATCCTTGTATTTTGGTTACATTTTTTGCCCTTGCATATCAAATCTTCTCGTCATCATGGAATGATTAAAAAGGGAAAAGGAGAGAAGGGCAATTGTGAATCAGCATGACCATGTTTATCTGCAAATTTTATGGCTAGGATTTAGAGTATACAGTGAAGTCTCAATAGATTAATATGCATACATGATCTATGCACCCACCGACTTCTAATAACGAAAAGCTTTTCAACAATATCTTTAAAACTTACATCTTATTGATCTTAAAACATATATATCCCTGATAATAATTTTATCACTGATATGTACCGTGATGAGGCTGGTGTATCAATATGGTCTTTATAGGGATATCACCAAGGTTAGCCACCAAATTCCCTACATTCTAGAAGCTGAGTCCTGTTTGATATTTTAAGTGAAAATGAATGGGATTTGCCTTCTGCAAGAATTCATCCAATAGCATTGAAATGGTTGTTTCAACAAGAGAAAATCAACAGGCCATTGTCTTATCATGTGCAAAAATTTTGTGGAAGGAATATAGCAAATGGCTCTGACATCATCGCCCATGGAAAGAAGAGTGTCATATGGTAAATGTTAATTCAATTGCAGAGTTAATAGCAGGAGCAATACTTCTTTGTTCTTATTGATAGGAATTCTGGAGAAAAGAAGGCCAACAAGCATGACATAATTTCTGAAGTGAATCTCATGGGAACTATTGTTGACATATTTCCAACTGTTTCATACCAGTGATGCTTGCGTGGTATTGGGAATGCTTTCCACAATCTTTATTGTATATCAACATATACACAATCCCCACAGATATCACAGCCATCTTAGTTTTAATTTTTAAACTTTATGCTCAGTGCACCACGGAACTCTTTCTCATGATGACTCTTGGCTTGCAGCGACTATGACGGTGAGTGACTTAATTTTGCTGATTCCAGCTTTGCTTGCTGCCACAGGAATTTAATCGGAAGGGTTGTCTTCTTTTGTAGTTAATAATTTTCACTACGAGCTGCAGACGGGTGGTATCATGAATGTCTCTTAGTAATTGGCATTTTTTTTCCCTTAATTTTTAACCATTCTGTGAATCAAGTGCTCATAGTAGCTTTAACACCATTATTTTCAGGTTTTATAAGGTGTGGAGAAGTCTTAATATTGGTGCCTCTTATAAATTACTGCTCGTTAAGAAGGTTAGTTCATCCTATTAAATTCAACCAACCATATACAATTGCATTTTTCTTCTGAATCTACTGCCACATAGGATGCAGCCAATTTCCTTTATTTGAATCTACTGCTCTGAGTCCATGACCTATGTAGACTAATGCATTTTGGATCTCCTTTGGTTGCTTCATCATACCTGTTGGAGTCGTTTACCAGAATATCTGATCAGAGGAATTGATATGCACCATGGAGTACCTAATGTCTGTAGTGGATGTCCTAGAAGGCCTAATTCTCTAAAGTGCCTCGTAGTGGCTCTGAATTGTGGCCTCTGCCTATCAATGATCTTGGGGTGGGAATTTCCAATGCAAGGGATAAATTTGAGTTCAAAGAATTATTGGAATTGGATGATTGTGGAAAACCTTGTAAGTGTCTCTAGCAGTCCTATGCTTAGCATCAAAATCTTTCAATAATCTTCACAAGCCTACAAATCATGTAACTGTCACGTTGCTAAAATATTTGATGATTCTTGCACCAAATTATTTGAGCACACAAATTCTACTTTTATTTTGAGCTCTATTGAATTCTTAAAGACGGAACAAATTGCTAGAGTAAATCAGTTGCTCCATGTGACCATTTCTATGTCTTGCATTTCGTGTTCCCTTGGTTTTTGTTCTTGTCTAGTGGGCACGTTAAGGGATTAAATTGAAGCTTTCCTTGCTTTTCTTTTTTTGTTAAACTCCAAACATAACAATGAGTCTGTACTTTTGTCCAGTTGGTTTTAGAATGAAAACTGGCTGATAGGTTTCCTTAAATTTCCACCCTTTGTCATTCCAGTCATGCTTGAGGATTTAGAAGTCGAATAGCAAGGAAGTGCGATTAACAGAGAGATAATGCAGCTATTTCATACATTGCAGGTGTGCATAAAACAAAAGTACACTGCCAACAGTCAAGATGAAAGTGCAGAAGAGCATAAAAGGAAGGTGGTGGTCACTATCTTGTACAATTCGGGAGAAGTTTGTGAGTATTTCATTCATGATGTCATCTGAGTCATCTCTATATAATAGACAGGGATTCTGGAGGATTAGATTTTCGGGATAAGAGATTGTTAGAAGAAATAGAGCTTTTCTTTAATACTTTTACAGTAACAGATGGCAGCTAAGAAAATCATATTAGTGGTTCAAAGAGTGAAAGCACCTGCAAGCCTTTGTGATCATTGATTGCGTGAAAAGCTGAAAAAATGCATTGGAAGGGGCTGACTTTTTTTATAATCTTTGATTCTTGTCAAGAAAGTTTGCGACTTTAATGGTTATCGTGTTAGACACTGTAACCTTGGTTCCCATCTAACCTAGATTGTTAGAGCTTGGAAGTTAAGAGACAAAATCAGACAGACAGTTTATAATTTGAGCTTGGAAGTGTTTGTACCCAATTTTGGTCAATGGACCAAAAGTGGTTCCCTCCCTAAAAAGAGCGTGGCAAGGGCCCAAGCCCAATAGTTGTCTGTAAGTTGTATTTTTCAGGAGGACTTTCTTGTTTAAAATAAACACCAAGACAGGACCAAAACCGAAGCCCAAGAACAGAGGGCCCAGAACGATTGAACTGCTGGAAGGTGAAAAATCGGAAACTGTTCCAAACCCATGCGAAGTTGGAGAAGGACCATCAACATTTAATGACGATTTGACTTTTCCCTCTTCCAGTAAGAAAGCTAGCCGCCTAAGGAAGCCACCAAGCCAGGTGAGGAGCCAACTTGCATATCAAATCGTCAAGTACAAAACGCTTCAGACCAGGGAGCTGTTTCGAAGGACCGGCGGTTCTCGTCAGAAAGTCCAATCACCCCCACTATGGACCGGTTCAGGACGTCAAGTCAGCAAGCTGACTTTGGACAACATCCAAACATCCTCGCTCAGTCATCATCACTTAAGACCTCCCCTGCTCCTATAAATAGAGAGCTTCTAGCACAGAAGAAGGCGACTCTCTCTCCAAAAACCAGACGCAACGTCTTGTAAAACACTAAAGCACTCAAAGATATTTCTAGTCAAACTCGCCCGGATCTTAGATAGCCAGACGACTTCTGTGTCCATCTTTTATTTCTCTGCCATCTTCTTGATATGACTAACTTCTGAAAATGTTCAATTTGAATTTGTATAATCTAGCCGGCTACTATTTTAGATCACCATGATAATGTATTTCATAGCTTGGAACCAATAAATATGGATCTTTATTGTTTCTGCTGTTGATTTAAGAGCTGAATAAACAAGAAGGATGGAATCCGTTCCTATAGCACTCTGTTATGCTTATGTCTGCATTTCTCTTCATACCTGCGATAGTTAAGCATTTTCCCGCTTCTGTTTTATTTCAGCTATAGTATCATAAAAGGTTTTTAGCTTGAATCAGGCCATATAGGCCTAAGGGATATAAGCCAGTTGGGCCCGAAAGTCATAGTGCTGGGCTCGAATTTGTGGTCAGTTTACATAAATATATATATATATATATATATATATATATATTTATTTAAATTCAGATTTAGGTTTATAAACCCGCGCGAGGTGTTTATTAACCAAGAACTCTGTCTTTTTCCCTTGCTTGGATAGGTGTTGCTCGCACCAACTAGGACTGATATATACACGAAAGAAAGAATGACAAAATCCTCTTAACTGAGGCATAGAAAAGAACCAATCTAGGCCAGTACCCCACTTGGAGCACAATGGCTTGAACAGGGGTCCAGAGAGAAGGCGCAAACTTCACAAAATACCCATCACACTTTCTCACACCAGGTCTATTGGACTGGTCTCATATCCAACAGTGGCACGCCTATAAAGCAGAACTCATGAATCGGGGGGATTCCGGAAGTTAAGCCCATGGCAGGGCTAGATTGGATTTTGTCACCTGATTCAACTTTCAATTTGTTGAAAACTGAAGTAACATCTGCGTGAGCCAAAAAGATACAATCGGGGCATTGGTGTCGGTCCTGCAGCTCCTGTATTCTTCCGAGCACGCCTATCACGACATTCGGCGAAAAGAATACCTGAGAAGAAAAAGGAACCAACATATTTTTGGCACGCCCAGTGGGACTTTCATTCGTGTATGGTGAGGAAGACTAGAAGGAAAGTCTATATGGCGGAGTCCACACAAGCCACTGAGGAGAGAAACAAAGGGATTGTGGAGGCAGAGTCAATGGAATCTTCTACGGAATACCCCTTCGAACGGTTGGAGAAAGCTATGAGATAAGGTTTTCAGGTGATGACCAACTCTATGAATCACATGTCCCAGAGCATCGTCCAGACCGTTGAGAAGGGACATGTGAACACGACTCTACAAGGAAATGAAACTAGAGCTCACCTGAGTCAAATCTTCAAGCGGATCGTACGATTGGCACAGGAAGAGGACGCGTCCCGAAAAGAAAAAGGTCTCCTCGAAGACGAGAAAACATCTTCAGGGGTTCCAAAGTATTCCCCGGGCTAGACAAGTGGTCATGCTAACTCAACGTCTCCCAAGATGGTGGTGGGAAGCTCCTACGGAACACCTTTCCAGGCTGCTCACACAGGCACGATAGACAAGACACTCGCTGGTCCAGTCATTGCGCAAGTAAGCAGCTCATATAAGGAACCAGGAGGCCAGCGGTTCACACCTTCAGGAACACCTTCCAAATATCAAGCTCCAAGAACCAGCGAAGCCGCTTTACCACCGGAACTTGTCTGAAAGAATATGTACGCCGAAAGATGGAGAGAACCTGCGGGATTTAACGTCCACATCGCCCACAATAACGGTAATACCGGGGGTAATGGACGGGGCAGGCGAGATAATACAAGAACGACCGAGCAACCTCAGGATTCTGACGACGAAGACGAGGTGGTTCAGAACCCACAGGCCGCTATCGAGCCTCCCTCGACATTCCATCCAGACGAAGCCATACGAAATGAAATGGAGGGATTGAGGCAGCTTTTTTACAACGGTCAGGCTGGAATCAGGAGGGCGGCTCGGCCCACTTACCAAAAACCCTACCCCGCATATATCGATGATTTACCATTCCCAAGGGGATTCAAAGTACCAAATTTCAGTCTATTCAACGGAGAAGATTTGTACGCATCAGCATTGGGAACACATCGGGCGCTTTTCGGCCCAATGCGTAGCCATCGAAACCCAACCTCTTTTGAAACTGAGGTTGTTCGAAGCTCCCTCTCGGGTCAAGCCTTCACCTGGTATTCAAATTTAAGCCCGAATTCTATCCCAGGATGGGCGGAGATGGAAGGGGAATTTATGGAGCAATATTATAGGCCCGAACCTGAGGTCATTATCAATGACTTGACTGATATGAAGCAGGGAGAGCATGAGACGGTACAGGATTTCATCGCACGTTTTAAGAAACTCAAGATGAAATGTAAAATCCTCATGGATGAGAAACATTTCATCAAAATGGCCCAGAATGCTCTCAGGCTACCCCTTCAGAAGAAATTCGATGATCAGGAGTTTATGGATTTGCAAGACGTGGCTCAACGAGCCGGGAAGTACGAATTATTGCTCCAAGAAGAAGCACAGAGAAGGAACAGTTCCAAACCTGTCTACTTCAAGAACCCGGTCTATCATCTGGAAGTCATCAATGAATTTGCTGAAGCCAGTGAGGAGAGCGTCGGTCCAGAAGTATCACTTGCAGAGATCATTCAGATAAAGAATCCGATCACTTGCAAAGCAGTGATGAGACCAGGAAAGGAACAACGGAGTAACCCTCCCCCGACGGAGGATTCATACCCTATAAGCAAAAACACAAATCATATTCCTTCGATCTCTCTAAGGTGGAAAACATCTTTGATGAGCTGCTCAGAGGGAAGGTGATCAGACTCGACGAGAAACACGTATTCCCAAAACAAGAAGAAGTGAAAGGCAAATTATTTTGTAAGTGGCATAATTCCTTCTCTCATGCTATCAACAATTGTGTTCAGTTTAGGGATGCTATCCAAGATCTCATCAACGAAGGCAAGATCCTCCTAGATAAACTGACCACTATGAGAGTTGATAACGAGCCGTTTCCTACTCACATGATCGGAGTAAACTGGCCCGAAAGGCACAATAAGAGGAGGATCGTAGTAGATGTTGAGAAAGCAGGGAAGGCTACCTCATCATTGATAAAAAGACCAAAAGCGACCATCACGGCCGGAATTGTAATGTGCAGCCGGTGCAAATGCGAGTGCGAACTCGAGATACCTGCCGCAGGAGGAAACATAGACGTGCGACTAATTCAAAATATAGTCGTGGCTGACCAGAATTTCCACAAGTCCGAAGCCCGAAACTATGGCCCTTTTAGCCCACATAGGGGCCCGAAAGGTAATTATGAAAAGTTCGGTCGAAGATGAAGCCGTTTCACGCGGACCAGAATTATGGAAAGATGATGGCAGGGAAGCCCAAGAGCGGACCATCGAGGTCCGGTTTAAAGGTTATAATGCCACAAAAGGTGATTTCAGGCCAGATATCCATGGATGAAGAAGAAGATGACAACATGTCCGAAGGAGAAGACGATGATTGGCTGAACTACGAACTCAACCATGAAGAATTTAAAGCCGCTTTGGGATGAAGATTGGAGGCAAGGAAGAAGAGGAACAGGCCCGATCACATCCCAGCTTTGACGTTCGGAACTTTGGAAGAAGTCCCCAAGAACACTGTCACGACAGAAAGGGCTGCAAAGCCAATGGCTTCAAAAATCATCCCAGAGGAAAGAATTCAAGAAAGTCAACTTATGGAAGTTGAGTCAACACCCACCCACTCATAAAGCTATGCCTATAAATATGGTTGTACATCCTCCTAACTCTTTATAGGTCGAAAGAGGATCAGGCCAGGGTACATGGAGGGCGAATAGTCTGACGGGGATCACCCGACCGCGTTGATCCACATAATTGACGATCATGACGAAAGGCCCGACATTCTGAGTTAAAACGAGTCAAGCACGGTGGAGAGATAGAGAACTCGAAAATGGGGATTCCTCAGGTATTCTTCACTAGACCAACCCGAGCAATGACCAAGCATTTGAGACCCCTATTCATTTCCGCTAAAATCAACGGCGTACCTTTTAAGAAGGTGCTGATTGATGGAGGAGCTGCTGTCAATATCCTACCATTAAAGAGGTTAGAAAAGCTGGGGGAAGAACAAGGCGGATCTCATTCCCACAGATTTAACTGTCTCTAATTTTGCAAGAACCATTACCGCCACTCATGGCATTCTGGTAGCCGAGTTTGAAGTCGGATCCAAGAACTTGATGGTATCTTACTTAGTAGTGGATAGCACGTCATCTTACCATGCATTGATGGGAAGGGACTGGATACATCAGAGCATGTCTATACCTTCTTCCCTTCAGCAAGAATTACTGATGTGGGATGAAGAGTTGGAAGACTACGAGATGATAAAAGCAGACCCAAAGCTATTCTTGCCATCTGCCAACAGCGTCGACGCACGGTTTTACAACGAAGACATAGCTCCTCTTACCATTCCAGAACTAGTCAAGAACGGCCACTCTCCAGTAGTGATGGCCCAGAAGTTCATCCAGCAGGGCCTCGTTTTCTCAGCAGAAGAATGGGAGAGGCCCCAAATATCCTTCGCCAATTTCCATGAATAAACAAGACCTACAGGAACAAGAGCTGTCTCTGGCAAAGGAATCTCTAGCGGAGCGGCTACAAATGGAAGAAGTAGTACAAGAAGAGTTAGAAGCGAGTCCAGCCAACTATATGGCTGAATTTGTTTCTGAAGACGCCTGGACCGACTTGGTCGAACTAAGTGAAGAAATTCAATTGGGGCCCACCAAACTCAGCAGGACACCTCTAGAAATTCAGGACCCTCTTGAAAAAATTAATTTGGGAACTAATGAAGATCCAAGGCCAACATTCATCAGTGGCCTCTTGGATCATGGCATCAGGGAAGATTTGATTTCTCTCCTTCAAGAATTCAGAGACTGTTTCGCTTGGCATTACCATGAAATGCCAGGATTGGACAGAAGTTTGGTAGAACACCGTTTGCCCATAAAAAAAGGCTATAAACCAGTGAAGCAGTTAAAGCGAAGGATGTCAGTCGAAACTGAATTAAAGGTAAAAGAAGAAATTGAGCGATTGTTGAGGGCAGGATTCATCAGACCAGCCCGATATGTCGAGTGGTTGGCGAATATCGTCCCCGTTCTAAAGAAGGTCACCAAGGCTGTCAGAATATGCGTCGACTACAGAAACCTGACTACGGTCATTGTTTACCTCAACAACAGAGCCTTCCCCAGTAACTCTTCCCTCGGACCCATCTCTAGGCAGAGCAACGTCTGACGGCGAAGCCCTCAAAGGAGAAGAAGAACAGGGATCTGCACAACGAATCATGAGAATAAATAAAACCCAAACAAAAAAAAAATTCAGGAAAATTCAGAGGCCCACCGGAGCAACCCCAGGAGCCTCGACAGGAGAAACCTTGGCCCGCTTGCTTGAGGCCACCTTGGGTCGAACCTGTTCCTTCACACCACTCCTAGCTTCTTCTGGCAGAGACCTTTTCTTGGCAGCCACGTGAACACCTGTTTCGACCAATAATAGGGTTAGAACTTGGAAGCACAAAAATGGTTTATCCAGAAATAATTTTATTTTTTCAACCTTGGGGAGAAGAAGACGGAAGGTCACTGCCAGCCTGCGAAACAGGAGGAATGAGAGCTCTTTCCTTCTGTCTCCGCTGAACGAAAATAGGGTCTTCAATCCACCGGCGCTCCCCTGCCCCAAAATGGCTAATTGGCTAGGCGTGTAGAAGGACTGATAGTTGACAAACTGCATTGAAGATAAAGATAATTATGAACACGCCAAGAAAAGAGACAGAAATACATCTCTTACCAGTTAGGGATAGCCGGTTGTCAGACACGACCTCGAAAAGACAGGAAATGGAAAGGCGAGAGAAAGGGGAAGGCTCATGTCAGATATTTAAAACTCGACGCGACCTTTCAATTCAGCCGCCTGACAAGTCCCCATCATCATGACATGTGCCCAAAAGAAAGGACATGATTTGTTTCAAGGCGCGACACTCAATAAAACCGTGCTTGAGGACACGACGCGTAACGGACAAAAAGCCCACTTTATGAGAATAGGCCCAAAAAACAGCTTTGGAAGGGCTTCTCAGACTTAGTTACTTTTATTCCTTAAAAACGAATATTGGTACAAAGTCTGCACTCATTGGGATTAAATGACCACCTTCCTGGAATTCAATTTGTCTAAAGACACAGTTATGGAGCCAATTAATGGTTGAACGGAAATACTGTAAAAAAAAAAACAAAATGAAAGGAAGAAAATACCATGGCATTCCCGAAAGAAGACGAAGCATTCTTCAGTGCTGACCGATCTCTTTGGAGCAATGGCCAGGGCAGTAGCAGGGACATCATCTTCAAGATACACCAAATCTTCAGTCCCGAGCTCAGGAAAATACCACTCCAGCCAGATTTGGGCAATCCAGACAGGACCACACACGGACAGGTTAGAGGATTGACCGTAATCTGATAAAGGCAGTGGTAAAGCGAGGCCACATGAAAGGACCGGTGGCCAGACCCGATTCGTTGTGAAGGGCCTCAGCCAGGTGCATAACCCTGGGCTAACACTGCCATCCACGTTGGGGAAGATAAATCGATTAAGCCAGAACAGCAGGAACATCATATGTTCCTGTTCACTATCAGCCATGCCTTGAAAGACATCATAAAACCAGAGTAGGTTTTCAGGCGAAGAATCTCGGTTTTGCTCGCCTTCATCGGAACTTTAACCCTCCGATTTTCCACCTCATAATCACCTAGGACATCAATGTTCCCACCCCAGGGTTTGAATCCGAAAAGGGCTGCCATGTCTAGGATAGTGGGAGGTCATGGGACCGGGCCCGAAAGCGAAGGTGTTCAAAGTGTTGTCCCAAAAGCAAAGGGCGGCCCACAACAGCGAAGGGTTCAGATCAATCCGATTTTTCGATAGCAGAATGGCGTAATATATCCCATTCCGCTTCCAAACATCCGTGAATAAAGGCTGCATCTCATCCACCCAGTCTGACCAGGAGAAGTAGACCTCAGATACAGGCACATCAGGGTTATTGGCTTGATGATAGTAAGGACCCAGAAATGGTGTCTAAAAAGGGCCTCTCAAGGGTTATCGGGAAGAGAGAATAGACCGGCGATAGAACATTCGTCTGCTCCTGAGCCAAGGTAGACTGGAACTCATCGGCGTGTTCTGTCGCAGCCTGCTCGGAAAGCCACTCAGGAACCCCAGTGGAAACCTTTGCGGTCCTCGATTTCTTAGGAGCCATGGCAAGATGGTTTTTTCTGGTTGGGTTTTTTGAGGAAAAGGAAAGGACGACAAGCACGAAAGCAACGTTGGAAAGAGATATGCGTATGGGCAAACAGTTTCAAAAAGAAGAAGCTGAGAAGTTTTGACAGGCCGAATTAATGGTTAGACGTGATAGGACAGTTGCTATCACGAACTTGGCGCGTTACTTTCAAAAATTCCCTATTCGTAACGATTTGACATCGTAGGAAGTTGGGGGTCAGTTTTAATAGACTTGACCCAAGCCCATTAAAATAAGGGGGCAATGTTTGTACCCAATTTTGGTCAATGGACCAAAAGTGGTTCCCTCCCTAAAAAGAGCGTGGCAAGGGCCCAAGCCCAATAGTTGTCTGTAAGTTGTATTTTTCAAGAGGACTTTCTTGTTTAAAATAAACACCAAGACAGGACCAAAACCGAAGCCCAATAACAGAGGGCCCAGAACAATTGGATTGCTGGAAGGTGAAAAATCAGAAACTATTCCAAACCCACGCGAAGTTGGAGAAGGACCATCAACATTTAATGACGATTTGACTTTTCCCTCTTCCAGTAAGAAAGCCAGCCGCCTAAGGAAGCCACCAAGCCAGGTAAGGAGCCAACTTGCATATCAAATCGTCAAGTACAAAACGCTTCAGACCAGGGAGCTGTTTCGAAGGACCAGGCATAGAAAACAACCAATCTAGACCAGTACCCCACTTGGAGCACAATGGCTTGAACAGGGGTCCAGAGAGAAGGCGCAAACTTCACAAAATACCCATCACACTTTCTCACACCAGGTCTGTTGGACTAGTCTCATATCCAACAGTGGCATGCCTATAAAGCAGAACTCATGAATCGGGGGGATTCCGGAAGTTAAGCCCATGGCAGGGCTAGAATGGATTTTGTCAACCTGATTCAACTTTCAATTTTGTTGAAAACTGAAGTAACATCTGCGTGAGCCAAAAAGATAAAATCGGGGCATTGGTGTCGGTCCTGCAGCTCCTGTATTCTTCCGAGCACGCCTATCACGACATTCGGCGAAAAGAATACCTGAGAAGAAAAAGGAACCAACAGGAAGTTAAGAGACAAAATATTCTTTCATTGCTATAATTTGAAAATATAGACACAAACAGTGGAAATGTCTACAAGACAGTAGACTTACTCATTAGCACTTTGTACATTCCGCAGCCTCTTCCTATGTGTAAAAATCCTAATTACTTGAAGCTATCTATCTATCCATATACTCTTAGCTTAATAGTCTCCAATACTCTTAGCAATTGGCGCCAGAAATTAACATCTCAAAGTCTCTCATCGTTTTGAAGTTATCATCAATGACAACATTTCTCTCCATCTCTTCGAGGGCAAGCCGAGCAGCTTCTCTATCTCGTTGCCGTTGCTCCTTGATGTACTCATTGGCTTTCATCATCTCGGCAGCCCTAAACTTCTTGATCTCATCTTCGGTGTTTTCAAGACCATTAGAGCCACTGTAAAGAACCTCTTGTTTGGCTTTGAAGATGGTACCAGCAAACCGTGCCTTCAGCATTGCAACCCGAGCGGCTCTTCGTGGCGACAGATTAATCTCATCGGATGTTGTGGTTGCGTTTGAAAGAACGGAATCGGAATTGGAATCGGAATCGGGAGCGGAGGAACGTGGACGCTTGAAAGAACGGCGGCGGAATTGGGTTTTGCATAGACCTTGTGGTTGCGATTGTTCAAAGAATTCAGATTAAGCTTCAACTCTTCAAGCCTCATTGTCACCAAACCAATTAAATCAACACAAACTATAAACGAAAAAAGAAAAATTGAACAAGTAAATTGCGTGGTTTTCAGTTTCTGCCAAGTGGGTTTTGGCCAAGAGCGAAGCGTGTGATTGAGAATCAGAATGGGAATGAGAGTGAGAGAGAAAGAAAGAGAGAGAGATTAGGGTTATATGGATTTGGGGATTTAAGGTTTACAACCAACGGCTATATTTCTTCTCAATTCATTCTCTTCTTCATTTCACTCACAAACCAGTTTCGTAGCTTTCAAGTCTCTAGGTGCTCTCTACTCCTCATTGCCCACTGCCCACTGCCCAGCCTAAAGTAATCCGTGTTTCGTCTATATTTACACTTTTGCCCTCTCTTCTTTGCAACGATTATGTTTCATACTTCTCGCGCCAATTTGCTTCATTCCACGCAACTACTAAGCCTAATTCACAATTTTACCCTTTCTTAAAAAATAAAAAATAAAAATTGTTGCCACTTATTTTACTTTACATCCTTTTTTTTTCCCTTTATAAAATGTTACGAGGGTTTATGAGTGATGGCAGGACTTTTTTTTTTTTTTGGTCTGAAGGAATGGACTTGTTTATGTACTTAGAATGGGAATAAAAAAGAACTGGAGTATGAAGGAATCGAAGCAATAATGAAATCAGGTTGTGAAGGAATTGGAGCAAGAACGAATAGTATTCTGTGAAGGAATCGGAGCAAGGATGAATTATGATAGGAAGGAATCGGAGTCTGGTAATCCAACAGCGTGTTTATTAAATGTCTCGAACCGAAATAAGAATAAAATTGATTTTCCTTACAATGTTTATTAACCTTAAGGAATTGGAATAAAACCAATATAATTACTAAAAACCCCTCAAACCAAACACTTTCCTGCTTCTCCTACTATTAATTAATAAATTTTCTCAAACGCAACAAATTATTTTGCTAATAATAAGTACACAAGATTATTTTGCCAAAACAAAAATGTACACAAGATTAGTAAGTACACAACAAATTATTCTTATTTCATATCAATTGACACTTTTACCCTCTCTTCTTCATTTATTTTCATTAAGTTATGTGATATTATTTTACAACCTTACTTCACAACAACTAGAGTTTTCGAAGTTTTTGCTTGCGCACTTCGCACCAATTGTCTAGGTTATTGCAACTTCCAAACCTAAACTTATCAAAGTTTTACCCTTTTTTATAATTTATTTTATGTGCTGTTTCTTTTGGTTTTCTAGACATAATTTAGCAATGCCCCCAATTTCTGGTGAGAGAGAAGTTTGATGATTGCAGAGCTTTCCTTGACATGGAAATTTTATCAGGATTCAAGTGATACCCTTGCTAAATTTGGGCTCAA